>JAEIIG010007196.1:0-33291 GCA_018904695.1 Drosophila parvula | reverse complement strand
ATTATCTTTCTTTAATAAGTAATTGTTGTACTTAATAAGTAAGATATTTAAAATGATTATAAAACTACTTCTTATCCTCTTTTAATCCATTGCTTATTTGGAAAACAAATGAATTTCTTATTTTTAAAAACGAGTAAAGAATGTTAATTAAATTAAATACTATAAAAAATATGTTATCAAGGTTTAACAATGGAAAAATAACATAAAACCATATTTTTAAAGTAGAATATCTCTTAACTTTCACTAATTCTTGATATTTCGATTAGGATGGTTTTTTTCTGTGCACCAACACGACACATACACAAACACGCGCACACACCGTACATAAACATGTATTTATTTAACTATATGTATATTAATTATATTGTACGAATACTTTTGTATGGCAACTTAGGATTCTCCCCCCGCCCCATCCACACACATTCATTTCCCCCCCTCAAACAGTGTGAAATATTTGACTGCTTCCAATAAATGCATTGTAAATATTTTCCAAAACTATTCTCTCCGCTCTACTCACTCGCACGGACACACACGCACACAGCGACCGATTGGCGGGGGATTATGTAAGTATGGGTATGGGTCAGCTGACAACTGAAAGTCTGATCCCGTTATCATCGGCGAGTTGAGCCGTCACGTGCCCTAAGTACAGTTGTGTGAGCGAAGAAGAAAAAGCAGAGCAGCCCCGAATTGAGAGGAGGAAACCCAATTCGAAAAAAAACAAAAACAAAAGCCAAATCAACAGCAATTGAAATTGGATGAGGAATCGGGGAATATATATGTATATATATAGACGATGACGATGAGCCAAGCAGCAGAAATCACGAAATGAAAACAAAGCTTATCGCAGCGCCGATTCAATGTCAAGTTCAGATCCCCACAAAAATCGAATTCGTTCTTTGAACCGCCCCTCTCTATTTTTCATTATTTTCCACCACTATGCTATGAGCGATGAGTTCCAAAAACAGTTCCAAACGAAAATAAACGACCTTGCGAAGCTATATTTTTCACGTCCGTGCGCCATGTACTCTCCGATATTTGGCTATATTTATTGTTTGTATTTTTCAGTTATGCCCGATTCCATTGCTAATGTTTGGACGCCTATTCCATTCAGTTATTTATAGTCTATAGGGTCACTTCAGTTTAGTTTAGTTCGGTTTGGCCAGAGCAGTGCTCTTGAGTTGAATGAATCCGCACATGCAAGGCGGCATTGAGGCGTAAACATGTGTCTATAAGTCGGAATAGATCGGAACAAATCGGAATAGGGGTACATGCAGGCTCTTCCTTTCTCAGAAGAGCATAAGAACTTCTTAAAGATATGCTACAAGACCATAAAATATACGTTTTTAGACCTTAAGTATCCTATTAATTCCAATACGCTTCGTTCACAAAAGCATATGAGTTGGATCTGAAAGATTTTGAACAAGAATATCGAGCAAAGCTCTTTCTATAATAGGAATCATAAAAAAAATTAATTTAGAAGTATTTGTTTCCATAAAGTTCTTTTATATGATATAACTCGTAATAGTCTAGGAACTTCCTTTTTTTGTAACTATTCTGATCCACTAAATGTAATTATTTTGATTGGAAAAAACAATATAGTCCCCTGCGGCTAAATTATAAATAAATAAATGTTTTATAAATGTTATATAAATAAAAATTTATAATAGAAGTTGAAATTAAGGCTCATACAGTACCTGAACCTTTTCCTAAGTTCTTACTCACCAAGCTCTATAATTTATTTCCCATTTTTATCTTATTTAGCTTGGGAAAATATTAAAAAATATTGATTGCGATATCAGTATCTTATCATTTTACCTCGGTAACATTTTAACAGATATTTAAGATATACTCCCGACCTTCCACAGAGTGCATTGCATCACTCTCGCTGCACTTGCGAATGGATTGCCTTTTGCCGACTGGCAATTAACCAATTCACTTAACCCGCCAATGCCAGTGACAGTGAAAACACCGGCCTTGTCCGGACACTATTTGCGATCTGTATCAGCCCATAGAACGGAATAGTACTACGTATATGTACTATATGCTATATGCGGCAATTGAGTGAAATCTTTTTACTGCGTCTTAGATTGCATAAGAGCGATGCAGTGATACAGAGAAATCGCTTGAACCCGAACCCGAACCCAAACTGAGCCGAAAGCTAGCCATAATATAATATTTTTAGTTAAGTATTTTTATTTTAATTCACTTTTTTCAGGAAAGTACCGGGGCTTATCGGGGCGGCCCATCATCATCATCGGGCATGTCACATAATAATTTATTTATGTGGGGTTTTTTTTTGCGTGCTTTGCAATCGTATTTCTGTTTTGCTGTTTTCTAATAATTTTTGCATTTGTTTACGTTTTCGATTTCGTTTTTGCCAGCTAATAGCGATTTTCGTGTGTTTATTTGCCTCGCATTTGCACCAAAGCGAAACTAATAAAACTTTGTGTGTGGATTTTGAGGGGGCGGGGCTTTGCGAGCGGCTTTATGGGGCTGTGGGCTGGCTGGGGATAAGGCTCGGGATACGCTCATATTTCATGTCATAGTTCGCACTCATTTTTAACTTGACATAAAGCTGTGTTGGCGCTTGCGTCTCATATCCTGCGGGCAGTGCAACGCAATTTGCATCTCCACTTCATGCTCCATGCTCCTTCGCTCCCTTGCCCCCTTGCCCTTTTTATATTTTGTACTTTCTTTTTTTTAATATTTTCGCATGTGGCCGTGTGGCTGTGGAGTGTGGAGAGTATAAAAGAAAATGATTTTGTGGCATAAATTAACGCCGAGAGGCACACGGAACACTATTAAAAAATACGGCTCCGCCAGAGCAGCCACACATACACACACGTCGGCGCTTGGCTTTCGTCCTGGCTTGGTCGAAAAGGATGCAAGTCGATGGCTTATGGAAAAGCCAGTTCCTGGATCCTGCATATTCGTTGGTTGCTCTCCATGTTTGTCAGGAGGTGGGCCTTGACTCCTTGTACAGCTCCTCATGCAATTAATCCTTTTTCGCAGCCCCCCATCCCGTCAGCTCATCCTTTTGCCCGCAAAATGACTTTTTAAGTTAATTTCTTGCTGCGTTGAGAATCTTCAGCGAGGGGGCTCTGGTAATTTTCACCAGAGAACGTTTTACGTATATCGGGAGGGAGGCCTTTGTTTTTTAACTTCTCAAATAATCCATCCATCCGCCAGCCGTTATTAAAAATGGCTGAAATTATGGCTTTGAGAGCAGCAGCAGCCCGCCAGTTGGCTAAGCGTTAAGCTTCAATTATTTGGTTATCCTTTTAGTTTATTTTGTTTTTTTGTTAGCCAGTGTTCCGGCACGTTTTTTGTCACAGCATCAACAAGTCCTGTCCGTGCATTGTTTGCTGCCAAATATTTGGGTTAGTTAAACCCGATTTAATGGTCTGCACAATGTCAACATGACATCATCACATTTTCCTTAACCACACACGAATAAAAACACAGTGCTGTCGAAAAGTGTAAGGAGGTGTTCGAAATTGATTATATTAAGAAATTAACTTTGCAACTTGTAGAGCAGAAATATATTAAATATTTCAAGTATGTTTGTTAAGAAAAGTTTAAAGGAAGGAAATATTAGAAAAATTAACTTCGAACCTTTTAAATCGAATCATAATTATATTAAAAGAGCATCTCTGGTATTTATTAGCACAAAATATCATTAACATAATAAACATCAAGTATATTTGTTAAGAAAAGGATATGTTAAAGTTAAAGGAAAGGAAATATTAGAAAAACTTCTAACCTTCCAAATCGAATTATAAATATATTAAAAAACCATCTTAGGGGAGTCTCCGTTATTTATTGGCACAAAATATCCCTACAATAATGAATATCTCAACACTTTTGAAACGCACTTTATTCCCGTCTCTTTGTGACCTTATAAGACTTTGAAAATTCGATGCAAATTGGTGTGCAAATGGCATAAAATGAAATTACTCAAAATCCTTTGACAAATATGAAAGTGCTCCACCTGAAGCCTCACTCACCCCTTCGTTTTTTTGGGTAATACCATTAGGAGCGAGCAAACGAAAGTGAAAATGAAAATGTTTACCCATAGGCCAGGTTCTGTCGCCTCACCTTTTGATGATAAACGTTTGGTTGCCAGGTGGAGATCCGGCATAAGGACACCTCATGTTCATGCGTAGATGAACCTCACCCCTATTAGCCACAATTTTGGTTGCGATGTAGCCACACCAAAGTGTGTAGATGCTGACCCCCGCAGGCTTAATCTTCATTTTTTTTTTTTTTGTGTAACAGGATTAACCGCAATTTCTTTAATTAAAATTTCCATCACCACCGCTCAACGGCGTTGCCGTTGCGGGGAGATTGGAGTTTCTAAGCCGGTGCCAGGAAAAAGAAAAAGGATTGTAAATTACGCTGTCAGTCAGTCCCGAGTCAGTCACTCAGTCTGTCAACAACAATTAAAACGGGAAGCACCGGCAACAAATTAAAAATTCATCTTCCGCATATCCCATGATTTGTTCGTGTATCTAGTATCTTGTAGCTATTCTGTGGTATCCTGTGGCTGGCATTCGCATCCTGGGGTTACTTGATGCGGTCCTTTTTTTAATTTGATTGGCGCTTCTTGGTGCGGCGTTTCCGGTTTTTCTTTACTTACCACCTAGCAGCCCGTTTCCTTGATTAGCGCTGCTCACTGAATGTGAAAGGAGTTGGGAGCCTCAGGGCGGGCTAATTATTTTTTATTTTCGGATATTTGCCCAAGACACGAGGCCGACATACTTTGGTAGCGCTGTCATCCGGACTGATTGCCCAGGAATGCTTGCATGCCAAGTTGCATTTTTAATTGAAAACCTAATTTTTTTTGCGTTATTATATCTTACTGAAAAATTACTCCAGGTTAGAGAAGTTTTCTTTTTTAACCAACAATATCTTTCTATCTACTTCAGGGTCTGCCACATAATATAATACTGTGTATATACTTTATATTTAAATATATTTCGAAAAAGTGTACCTTATTTAAAGACTGACATTTTCTTAGATATAAACGGAAGGATTTATAAAACTTTAGGGGTTTCTTTAAACCCTTTCAAAGGTGCTACACAATTTTACATCGTTTTATAAAGTTTACTTTGCTTTTAAACGGTTTCATCGTTAAGATTACAGGTAGAAACTTGTATTTATTATCACTATATCTTATATATGAAATCCTGTAAAAGTTCTGTATTATTTTTTATAATATTTCTTTGGAGATAAATGTTGTTTTATATTAAGTACAGCATGTAATACCCTGCCAACCGCACTCATTTGAGTCACTTTTTCATTTCTTTTCAAACATTTCGGGTTCTAGCGGGTCCTGCAACTTTTTGACTTTTGTTGTGTGCAAATAATTTGCAGCTCGTTCGCTCGGCGTCATTAACAATGTAGGGGGGAAATGGAAGAAAGTTTTATCTAATTAATGAAACTTCAGCGCAACGTCAAGAAGTTGGGCGTTTGAGGAGACCCCTTGGAGCTCGTGGAGCCCCTTGGAAAACCAACGAAATTCGCTCCTTGATGTCGTATTGTTGACAGTGACGATACTGTTAAGGATAACCGGGTGGAATGGGGCGGCACAACGTGGCGTATGATTGCTTTTGTGTAAACAACCAGCCATGTACATATATACGTATCTATGTCGCTCATTCGCTCTCTGCTCTTCATTTTCCATCTTTTTTATATGTATATATATATGTATATATTCTTTTTTTTTATCTTCCGTCAAAAGTTTTTTAATTAGCAACAAAAAGTAAAGGGTTAAATATCGCGTCGAAAAGTTTCGGCAAGCTAACAATTAAGTTTCGGCAATGCCGCTGACACGCCCCCTTCCTTTCGGATCAAGTGGAGGCGGGAGCTTGGCGGAGGCGCGAGTGCAGATAATGAGTATTAAGCAACACTTACTCGCAATTAAGTTTTGCTCCAACCAAACGTAAGCCGCCGACGAAGCTGCGTCCTTCTTTGTTGACTTTTTTCCGGGCTGTAATTACGCGTAATCGCAAAATTAATTCCTGCACATGACTGCACCGCTCACCGTCGGACAGAATAGCGAGAAAGGAAAGGGCTCGAAGGTTGCAAGGATGCAAGGGTGCAAGGATTCCCGTCTGGCAATAACCCGCAGCCAATGGCAAGACAAGGATACGGCCATTCGACCATCACCAACTGGGGGGGTATATGCATTAAGAATTCAAGCGCACAGATAAAACCGCGTAATATTCATGAGATTTGTTTTATGAAGTGCTAACAATGCGTAAAGCTAAAGCTACAATAGCCACAACAAGGAGGAGCGCGGCGGAGCCAAGTTAAGTGGAACACCTTTCCGAGTCCATTTTCCACTCGGCGCCAGCAATGACTGCAGTGGCCGCAAAAGTTTTTTCGACTTTCTTTTGTGTAATGGAAATACTCTCACTTGGGGCAGTCTTATTGGATATACGGTCTTTTCTAGACATAGTCAGTGTTTGTTATCAGTATTTTCTAGATTGATTTGGGAAAAGGCAGCGAGAAGTTTGTAAAACAAACAAGGAGATGTCCCTAGATTAGTCACTTTTATTGTAACGTTTTGGTAATAATCTAGTTATAAATAAAAAAGGTTCGATATAATAATTCTATAAAAATCCCGCCTTTAATATCATATCGAAAATATCGTAATGTTTGATTTATCGAAACTTGCTAATCGAAAAAATCGCATTTATCTTTAAAATAAATATCTATATTATTGAAACATATTTAAAAGAAAATTTTTTATAATCTCTTATAGTCTTATATCTTATAATGTCTTATAATCTCTATAGTTTAAAAGCTAAGGCTTTTCTTCACAATCTGATATATCAAAATAATATCGATTTATCGAACATACATCGCAACTTTAAAACATCGATACAATATCAATATTTTCTGCCATCCCCACTTTAAATATAAACTCTATGTTTAAGATTTTTAAAGATATTTTAATAAAATTAGTGATCGATTTATATTTGTTATAATCTCAGGAGTTAAGGTATCTTATCGTAGCCTTGTGCTTAAGCAGAATTTCATGTTCAAGTTTTTTCCCCTCACCAATCTCTGTTTTTTCTTTCGACTTTCTTTCCTTGACTGGGCAATTTTTCACTTTCGCAAGATGGCAGCGCATTTTAATGAGCCACCGGACGGACAGGCGGTCAGCCGAGCGCCAGCGGAGGAGTATCCCTTGCTCCTGCAAGGCAGTTGTCTTGGCTGGGAATATGAGGTGCATTTGCATTTTCATTGGTGCGATATGTTAATGACTTGCTTTCTATCTAGATATTGTTCGAGAATAAAAAACACTGCAAGGTTTCCTTCGGAATTACTTAAGGATTTGTTGTGCGATTGCGATTAGCCGGGACAAGTTTGGGCAGAAGTTGATCCTTCAGCCGTAATTACTGGGGTCATTTATCATTGCCTTGACTGGGTCCAGTTGGGAGTTTAAGCCCCATTGGAATTGATTCAATTTGTGTTATTTTCCGGGAATTTTGTGTAATTTTCACATTTGGCATTTGACTTGTCCTTAAAATCTAATTTGTATATTTTGCTTAACGCTTCAATAAATAATTGCAGAAAAATGTTTGCCATTTACATAACTGTGGGGATAATTTGTGAAATAACAAAAACAGCAAGCATGAATGAATGAATGAATGCTGAAAACTCTTTTTGCCCGCATTATTTACATTGCACTTTTGTTGGATTTGCATTTGTGTTTGTGTTTGATTAAATAAAGTTTTCGATTTTGCTCGAATTATATTGCACCAGAGCCGGGCGAATGTTAAATGAAGAGAAAAATTGGATTTAAAAGCCAAAAATTGACAAAAGTCATTTCAACATTTTAACATTTTGCCAATGAAACAAAACTCAATTTGTTGTATCTCTCCTTGTGTGCGCCATGACTGCGTGTGTGTGTGTGTGTGTGTGTGGGAAAAACATTAAAATAATTGTTTTAAAATCCTTTTGTCAGAAAGCAAAGTAAATTATAAACACACATGCGGAGAGGAGACTGACACGCAGACAGACGGAGGATAGAGACAGCCTGGGAGACAGGATAACATTTGCACATCACAAGTCATTGGATCCAGGACTCCAGTGAGCCATTAAAAAGGATATGACAACTGTGTGCGAGTGCCTGTACATGTGGCAGGACGAGGACAACTGGAAAAACAAGGCAAAACATTAATTTCATAGAAAACTCCATGCACATTTTTTTTTATTTTTTTGTTTAAGAAAGAAAAGTAAGAAAAATCATTTAGTGCATACAGATGGGCATAAAATTGGACTGTTTTGATATTTGCCAAATATTGCAATATTGCTTTGGCAGCATTTGCATACAGAACATGCATTTTCCATAAACCGAAAACCAGCAAAACGTTTCAATTTCCCATTTTATTCATTGCAAATATTCGTATATTTTCTTCGATTTTTTTCCTTTGTCAATTGGGGCCGAACCCTGTTGAAGTTCTTTTATTTTCTGGGAATATTTACACTTGCCGAATGGGGAGGTGGAAAGCCAAAGCCGCAGCGCTCGTAAGATGAAGTTGGTGCCCCGGAATCCAACCGGAGCTCATTTCATCGGACTGGGACGACTCACCTTTGCCAGCTGCTCAATACAATTGTACAATATTTATTTAATGTAAATGAGAAACGGAGCCCAGGCCACATGCGAGGAGGAGGAGGAGGAGGAGGCGGCGGCGGGCATACAGGTCCTTTGCTGCAGCAGCAGGACCTCATCTAGCAGCAGTCCCCAATGTCGATTGGTGCCACACCAGGCCAGCCTGTGTGTGAGTGGCAATGCATTGAAGCAAATTAAAATTGGAAATTAAATGTTTACGAAGCTCAAAAATGTTAACGAAAAAGTAATTGCTTTTCCAACTTGCCACAAATTGAATGGGATCTGTAAGGAAATTCGTAGAAGACAATATATAGAATGCTGCAGATAATTGTTGGAGCTAAAGAAATCTCTAGGGTTTTTAAAATGCTTGACAATGTGTTCAGAATTATTCTATAACAATTTAAACACTAACAAAACATATTTAAAATGAATTTTGTGCCTTAAAAAGTTTCTTTTCATACTTTTAGACACATTTTTAGATACAATTTCAGCAATTAAGTGAATTATTTATAGTTTTAAGAGTTCTGATTTCAAATTAATCTATGTTTTATGTTTGTAACAGTTCAAAGTTCAATTTGTTATGATTTTTATTCTGAAAAACAGCTTCAAAGTGTGGATTTAAATGCTTTTAAGTTATAAATTTAATCTCACCTTCAACGCTATTCATTTATAAATGAAAAACTAATTTTTCTCATATCTTGTACTTTCCTGTAGCCTGAGAATTCGTATATCCTTGCTAGGATTTTCGTCTGCCAACTGTCAATCTCGGCAGGACTCGTATTTAGGCAAGCAACAAGTCAGCAAAGGGTTTACTTGACGTTGTACATCATTATCCTGCCATCAGCACTGGGTATAGGGATCGGAGTGAATTGAATGGAATGATATCGTGTTACCACATGCGTTGGCTTCCTTCCTTTTTGCAAGGACTTGCAAGTTCGCATAGTTTGTTGGTTCCGCCGCAGGATTCATTGTAATGCGCAGCTCGGGTGTCTTGTGGTTTAGAGGTTCCCCCTTTCCATTTCTCTTCCTGTTCCGCTTCTGTTTTCTTTTTGCTCCTTTTAATTTCCGCTCCGTTATGTTGCCAACTCCGGCTCGCGCTGCCTCACTAGCTCACTGGGCTCCTTTTGGCCGACTCCTTGGCCTGTTGATGTTGGCCAGGTGCGGCTGAGGCTGCTGAAGCTGACCCCATCCAGGCCAGACATGCAGTTCACGTTCACATTTCCTATCCCAGCAATAACAAGGAGGCGGCTGGCTGTGTGGTGTGTGCGTGGTCCTGTCAAGGAGGCAGAGGGAATTTCGAACCAAAACGCCAATGGCCAATTCGGCTCTTCGTCTCACCGGAATTCAGGAAATGCCGTTGCCGTAGCCGTAACCTGATGAAACCAAACATGGCTAGCCCGCTATGGTAGCCAAATTGAAAGACAGGCGGCTAATGCCCGCAGGATTCCGCTGGGTACTTCCGGCCTTTGCTATGACCAGAATGACAATAATTTCCCCGATCCGGCTACCAGTATTTATTAGCCTTGCCTATTTTTAAGTTGGTTTTTTTGAATAAATTTATACATCACACTCTCAGAAATTTGTTATTATTATTATATAATTTTTTTTGGCTGAAGATTTTATTTTTTTTTGATAAGATACACCAACTTTAATAATTTGTTCAATACCTGGCCTAGAACTTGTGTTAAAAACAAGCTTAAAAAATGTTGTTTCCTTATGGAAAACTTCTTAAAATGTTCTCATAATTTATATACTGATTGCCTTACATTCTTGTGCTAATAATAAGACAGTTATGAATATAAAATAAAGGAATATTAAAGTACTTAGCCAACGACGTTAACCCTTTTAATTTCTACCATGTTTTCGTATATTTTTTTTCTGGTATTAAAAATCAACTTATTTTTTAATACAAAATCCCTACCCCTTGCAGTTGGTTAAAGTTCTGCCTGCCCCTCGCTGATTGTCATTAAAATGTACAATAAAATTTTTATTGTTTACTTGCTTTATTGTGTATGTTTGACCGGTTTTCTTTTTTTACAGGCAGCCAAAACTAATTAATATTAAAATAGCAGGCTCATAAAGTGATTTTGTTTTTATTGGGCGACGGAATGCCACACGCACATGAGCTACACGTGCGCGGCCTAAAATTATGCAACGCATTTTTTATGTTTAATAAAACAAACCCAGCCGGCGGCTAACTATTAATTAACATGTTAATTACAATTTTTCATTGGCATAAATGCGAAAATGCAATTTGTAAAATGTCGCCAATATTAATTTTATGCACCGGCATTGCTGTATACAGATATATATATATATACATACATATATGGCGCAGAAGGGCGGGTGAAAAGTGGGCGAACGGGCGGACGCCTCTAATCGAAAAACTCGCTCAGGTGTATTATGCATGGGTGGGTGCAAAATATTGTGCAATGGCTGGAAAAAACCATTAATATTCTTATTTGCTTAGCCGATGATGGCAAAATTGTTAGGTGCAACGGCCACCGATTTTCCAGGCCCTCTATTCCACCAACACCTCATACATTTTGCTCCACATTTTGATTGGCAATCTAAAATGTGCCGGCATTGAGCTTTATATATATATATATATATTTATCGGTGGACGTGGTGTGGGGGGGTTGTGCACTAACCTACCTTTGTACACACACAAGCTTGTTAAGTTTTATTTAAATTCGAACTGCATTTTAGCGACCACGAATCGGCCAGGAACTGAAGCTGGGATCCGGGTTCCGGGTTTCGGGATGAGGGACAGCAGCAGCAGCAGCAGGTTGTCCTCGCTCGCGCCTCGAGCGCCGTCGGTCCGCTGTGATTGTCAAAGGATGCGGCTAGGAAAATAATTAAAAATTCCATTTAAATGCAGATTAGCTCCGCAAAATGCAAGAGTACAAAATTATATAGAAAATCCCCCCTGACCCGATCCAACGCATCCACATACATATGTATATGCTTGAGCGGTGTCGGCCAACTTTAATAATAAAATGTTGCCTAAAAATATGCAGATCGCGGCCAAGCGGTTTTGTGGGAAAACGCAGCGAGATGGAAAACGCTTTTCCGTATGCATGCTCGGTCTTGCTCGGTGCAAGGCTCCAGGTGTGCCAATTATTCATGACTGTTGTAATAAAATCAAAATAAGTTTCTATAAACAATTGCATTAAATATTGAAGCAGTTGCTGTGTGTCGAGGGAGTTTTTTCGGCGTTAGTTTTGCACTTTCTAAGCTTTATTTGCATTCAGCATATTTTATTCGATTAATGCTAAGGTGAGTGGAAAAAACCAAGGTATTCCCCATTTTTAAAGGGCATAGAAATATTTCCTTTCTGATGCATACAAATTCCCCTTCAACATATGCATAAAAAACGATATTGCAATCAGAGTTTTTTCCTCCTCATCTTTATTGGCAATTGCATTGTTTCGGTTACATTACTCATACGCTCCATGGTCCCTTCTTGCTTTTATTGAGCCGCCCCGCCGATATGGCTTTTGTCAATCAGTGTAACGGCATTTAAATACACAGCACATATATATATATATATATATGTATATATTCAGATATGTATATATTTTACGACTGGCAAGCGACGGACTCACGTTTGCCGCATTTCATGCATTTTTATATGTGACACAAACAAAAAATGATATTGTACCATTGGGACACATGCAATGCAGGGGCAGGACTACGGATCAGACAGCGGCACAAGTCATCAATTTTTATTTTATTTTATGACATTTACCCGCCTGCACTGCAGTTGCAGTTCCACTGGATCAGAAAGAGAAGAACCTGCATCAGTCGAGAGTCCGGGATACGCCTGGCTGATTGCGAACTGCAATTGTCAAAATGTAAATACGGCTCAAAAGTTAATAATCATGCCGAGGGCTGGCCATCTTAAATGCAGAACGCTTTTCAAGGGCCTACCATTTGCGCAGTTCTTTTTTTTTATTATATGTAAAGAACGAGGGTGGCATAAATATTGATAGCTCCTTAGCTTCCTTTTCTTATTGTTTGTAAAGGCTCTCATCGGGTATATGGAATGTATAAGGTCTTAAATAAATTAATTGTAACAAGGAGATCCTTAAGGCTGTGTAGAACCTAATAAAAACTTGACTTTCTATGATTTTAGATGAACTCACTTACTAATCTCTTAACTACTTTTGGTTTGAACAGAAAGTGGCTATCTTTTAAGGTTAATTTTCTAAATATTCCGATTGGGAATCCATTTAATCCTGGTATCCATTTAATCCCTCAGCCATTAGCAATTTTTCCTATTTTACGAGTCCTGCAATTCCGATTTGTTTTATGTGTGTGTCCGATTGTCTTCTTGTCCAGTTATTACCGCCAAAAGCCTGCTGATGAAATCAAAATATGGGCGAAGTATTTTCATAACCAGGCAGCGCTGGCACACTCGTCCTACTGCGGTGGCGGCGAAGGGGGGAAACTTTACAGCTCGTTTTGAAGGTACGCAACGATGTCCTGCGGCATCCTTTTGGGCCCTCCAATGAACATTTGAAACGAATTCGGTACGCATTCCTTTTCTTTTTTTTTTTTATTATGTTTTATATTTTTTTTTTTCGCCTCTTTCTGGTATAAATTTCATTTTTGGTATGTTTAGAACGGCCAGCGGCATATTTTATGTACAACTTCAACACTCGCAGGCTGGCGGGCTCCCAGGATATGGCCAGGATGTGTGTGCGTGTGTGTGTGTTCTGTTATCGCACTGCATTTATGTATGGCCGAGCGAGTGTGTGCTGTGTATGTGGATGGATGATGCCTTCCACGTGGGTTACTTAATATACAAAGGCCTTTAATTTCGTCTAAAGCTAAATAAACTTTATACCCTTTGGTATCTGCCGCATATCTACACACATATGGAATGGTTCTGTGTGTGTGTGTGTGTACACCTGCGGTCATGCCGCCACCAAAGGACCTTCTCTATGCCCGAGTGTGTGTGTTTGATGTTTGGGCTGCGTTCTTTGGCGCTCTCTGTTTTGACTGTGTGTCTGCTATTGTTGTTGTTGTTGTTGTTGTTGTTGCAATGTCCTTGGGCGCATATTTGCATGTTTTATTGTATCTGCTGCTCGACTCTCCCAGTTTAGGCCACCCCTGTCCTTCAACCAACCCCCTGCCCAGTCCCCCCCCCACACCATTCCCTTATTCGTCAGGATTCAGCGCCCCGGGGACAGAGCGTCGCCCTCAGTACGCATGTACCTATGTTTTTAATTCTTTACATCGATATTTGGCCCCTGGCAAGTCAAAAACGCGAGCCGCTGCCAAAGGTTGATTGCGGCACCCAGGCGGAGGAGGAGGAGGAGGAGGAGGATTTCAAAGGGGGGGCGGCGTAGGTAGGGTAGCTCGTATGTGGGGGCTGGGGTGCTGGAAAAGCGGACAGCGGCGCGTTAAAGGCAATTTTCCATCAAAATATGCATGATATGTGTGCTACACCTTTTGTTATGCATTTGTTTTGATGTTGAAATGTTACCTTCGCCGGCGGCCATTCTCTACATTATTTGCGCCGCTCAAAGGAAACGGACATTAGGGTAAATTAAAGGTACAAGCCTGGGTGGTCCCTACTAAAATATATGATAACTATTGGGTAACTAACTAACACTAGTCACAGAAACTACTTAAAGGACGTAGGGCTGTTTGCTTTTAAAGCTTGCCTTTTGAAATTGATTCTTATCCGACCCTCGATTCTTATGCGTGGTCGAGGGCTAATTAAAAAAAAGCGTTGCATACTCTAAGGAACCGCAGAAGACCTTTCTTTGGCAGCTGCTCACACCCCCCTCCCACCCCCCCACACACACACACACAGAGACACTCGCACACACATATTTACACGCTAGTTTCCCATTACCGGGATGTCTTGCATTCGCAGTGCGATTTTTAATTTGCGTTATACGAGGAGTTTCCTTTTGCCTGGCCCGCGGCTCACATGTGAGCAGCAGGGAGCAGGAAAGGATAAAGAAGAGATGGCAAGCGCAAGGAGCGGAGAAGAGCAGCGTAGCGTGACATCGCAGGAGCAGCAAATGTCACGCTTCACTCATTTCCGTCCCATGATGTCGACGTCGCCCATCATCATCATCATCATCGTCATCGTAGTCGTCGCTGCCTGCTGATGAAGCTCAATGGTTAGTGGCAGTCAACCAGGACTTACCTCCACATCGTCCTGCTGCCTGGCACCTTCCGGCTCCCGCTTCTGCTGCCTCTGCCTCTGCCCTCCTCCATTGGCAAAGAAAACCACATGACAATATTGGTAGGTAGGAAGGTGAGTGTTGGAAGAGCACTGACAAAAATTTGGTGTTACAAAAAGCACTTGTAATCTATTAATATGATTTTTCGAAGCTCTCTTCATGATTCCCAGAGTAACCTGACTTTCCTCTGATTCATTGGACTTGCATCTCCCATGATTAAATATTTTTCTCCTGTGCAGGAAGCTGGTTGATGTGGCTTGATGGAAGTGGGTGGCACTGGGCACTGTGGAAATGGTAACCCCTCGTTCTCCGTTCTCCGTTCTCAGCTCTCCCTTCACCTCTGTCCTCGTGCTCGTTCCCATTCTGGCTGTGGCTCGTTCTGGGTAGGCAACCTCTCAGCCGGAAGCACTTGAGAACTTGCAATGGCCGGCGGGCATTTGGTGCGGTTTCGTGCGTCGTTGCCCCCTCGTCGTCATCGTCGCCATCCTTGTCGCCGAGTTCGCGAACTGAAAATTCCCTTCGTTTTCATTATGTTGCGGCCATGTTGTCCTTGCCTCGGCCTCGGTCTCGGCCTGGTCCCTGGCTCCTGGCAGCAGCTCCTGCTCCCGCTCCCGCTCCCGCTCTCGCTCCGGCTCTGGCTCCTGCTCCTGCTGCTGCTGGTGATTCCGCTGCGGTTGCTCCTCCGTCATGGTTCTTTTCAGAGACCACGCCGTCATTATTATGAACACCGTTATGCCTGCCAGCCATATATTCCAATTTGTTGTTGTTGCCGGCGCTGCCACTGCCGCTGACTCGCTCTTATTCCACCATCGCCAGCGGTAGCCGCCTTTGTTGTTGCTCCTCTTGGTGTTCTTATATGACCGCCAAGTTTCTCCCTTTCTCCGCCACACCCAGCAGTTTCCTTGGGAGTATATTGGTTCCTTTTTCAAGGATGCAGCGGTCAGCTTTTATATTGGTATTTCTACAAGTACTCCCAAGAAAACAATTGAATTCAATGGTTGTAATAAGGATTATATAGGGGGGGTAATATTGTTCATAGACCAGAACCTGAAGAGAACCCTTGAGAACTAGGATATGTGAAATAATTACAATTAAAAGGGGATTTACCATAAATACTTCATTAATATAAAATATATAATATATATTTGTGATATTTAAATCTTCTTCTATGTTTCCTTTACCATCTTAGGGTATTCCCTAGTCGCCTTCCACTGCAGCCAAGATTATTTCACTTGCTCCTTTTTATTTTCGTTTATTTTGCAACATTCTGTAGCATTGCGTTGACAAAAGTCCTGATGCCTTCGCCTCGTGTGCTATTTATGAGTAATAAGAAGAATAAGGATACGGCAGGCACCAAAGGCACCTTGGCAGTTCACTTACCTGTTACGAGTGCAATAAATATGATAAATAATAAATTCTAGATTCGGTTACTCACTAACTCGTATGCAAATAAATAGTTAGAACCATCGACTAACTAACTGGCCTGCCGCCGCCTGCGAGCCACAATAATAACAATAATCGTGCCACGCTTAGATAGCGCTCACACACACACACAGAGAGAGAGGGGAAAAAACGCTTTTAGCCAATTGAGGAGTTTAAGCATTGGGCCAAGTATAAAATTTGTTTGCATATCTACCGGTCCTCGGCCATATTCCTCTCGCTCACACTCCCTTGCTAAATGTTAAGTTGCCGCTGCCGCAGTCGGCTGCTTATCTCTCTGGCTCTGGCGCTGCTTGCAACATGCGCCGGGGGCCGTTTTTACTTTTTGGTTTTTCGATACGACAGCCGCACCCCCTTCTTACCATGCCCTAACCCCTCCCCCGCTCCCCAGTCACCACCCGCCTTCTTATGGGAAGGACCAAGAGCTGCTGCTGCTGCTGCTGCTGCCCAAATGCAGTTGGCCTCCTGGGCGTGTGTGGGAGCTAGGTATGCGGGCGTGAGTGCCTGAATTTTTAAGAAAAATGATTAAATTATTAAACGTTAAGCTAGAATTAATGGGATGCATATATTTAATTTAATTATTTATGAAATCCACACAAGATAATGTCTGAAAACAATAGAGCTTGGCATACTATCAAAGTCTAAGATGTTGTTTTACTTAAATATTGATATGTTGGCCTTAAACATCGATGGGTTTCCAGCTCTAGAAGACATATCGTTTGAGCTTCATCAGTACTAATTTTTCTTATAATTATTGTGTCACTAATTTACTTTTTATGCGATTTACATTGAAACATTCGAATTTTTCATCTTTTCCATCTTCTTGTGATGATTCTTTATATTTCATATATTATATTATATCTATTTCATATATTATATATTATTATATTTAGAAAAAACTTATTCCCTGTATAACTTCAAACTAACTTACTCTTAAACTGTGTATCTTCTACAATATATTTAACAAATTTTTGGTGATAGCTTAAGATATAAGCGCTTCCAACGGATCAACACAAAACGTAACTCTTTTATAGCTCTTAAAGCAATAATACAATTATAAGCAATTAAATGTATTATTAAAAAAAAAACTTTGCCATCTCTTTCCCCTTTTGAGGACCTTCCCCGCCCCATTAAGTTCGTGTCACGTTGCCATCTCTGGCGTGTGTTAAGTTGGCCGTAAATACTTTTGGCCTCGCCTGGTGTTTGGCATTTGGTGTCTGCTGTTTGCTGCCTGCTGCCTGCTGCCTGCTTCGATGCTCGGATTCTGGGATGCTGGCCTGGCCTGGCCTGAGCCCGTGCCATGGTGTCTTACCTCGTTCCTCGTTTTTGGCATCTGCTCTTTAGCCCTAAGCTGGGATTCATTCGGTTGGACTCTCGTTCGCTCGCTTGTTCGGTTGCTTTTATGAAATATTTGTGCTGCAACTTTATTTACAATTTTTTCGGTTATTTATTGTTGGCAATTTATGCTTTCGTTATGCATTTTTCGTTTCTTGTATTTGGTCAGTTCTTGCATTCTGATTTATTGGGATTGGTGTGTGCGCCATGTGTGTGTTTTGTGTGTTTATGGGCGTATGTATATGTGGAGCCGGAACCCTATTCACACAATTTGAGAAAGAAATTTTCGACAATGTTGCTAGAAATAGAAGTCCGACTAAAATTTCATATTTCTTTTAATTGCAACATCATGCTGGCAAGGTTGCAATTAGTTGTTGCCTCTACAAGCAGGAGATCTCTGTTGTGGCGTAGGCCTCAAAGGGGGCTTCGAAAGACTATGTGGAACTTATAGAATTTATAAGATATTTGAGCTTGTAATATTCGTATCAGATTTCACCGAGGATTAGGTTTAGTTCTATAGAAACGCAGGAAAAAGATTAGGTCTTAGCCCTCACTCTTTCCTAGAGCTTAATTAAAGACTTTACATTGATTTTATTTTGGAAAACTTTATTTAACCAAATTAAATGTTGCAATAATCGAATAACCTATTCAGTCTTTTAATCAATAAATTGACTTATTTATTTAGCCAGTCGTAGCAGGGCTATGAAATTCTTTCTGCAACTTACATACTAAAGATGTTTTATTTGTGGATCGACTTAAAGAAAGACACATTAAGAGCATTTGGCAACAACTTCTGCCGGAGCAATCCAAGGGGGAAGACATGTCGAAGTCACCTATGTAGGTGCACTATCCTGAAACAAGGAAGTTTAGGCAACAATTAAAAAAAATAATTTCATCTGAGAAGTCCCGGAGAAAAGTACGTTAATTCCAAGAGTTCCCACATATACTGACTTGTTAAACAATGCGCAGCAGTGAGGACAAAGCCTGAAAACTATAGTATTGCATTTATTATATAATAAAATATTTTATAATAGTTACTATTCATATTTAATATTTTCATTTATTCAATTGCTCTACGTGGAAACCTACGATTTGTGATTAGTGATCCGGCACAGATAAAGTTTTAAAAAAGAATCAAGTGGCATCCATATATTTCCAAACACATCAGCTACCCGACCTCTGATTACTCTGCTTTTCGCATAACGTGATCCCGTAATCGAAATGCCAAAATTCGGCTTCAGGAATTAACGATTAGATTAGAATTAATAGATTATATATAATAGATTCCACGATCTTCATGTTGAGACACAGACCAACTGTGACTGTGCAACGCGATTTGAGCCTTTAAAGCTTAACAGAAATCGCAAATAATATAATTTTAAAAAATTTGCTTATTTTTGTTTATTACCAAAAATGAATATCTAGAAAAACTATATGAGAAAATACTTACATAAATGAAATAAAGATAGAGATTTCCTTGAAAAAAAGGTAAATTTGGCCTTTTGCTGGTTCAAAAGTAATTATATTCATAACTGTTCATAAAGTTTAATTTAATTAATTTTATTAGGAAATAATAAGTTATTTCCATTTCTTGTTATTTTTACCATAGCTATATAGCTCTTAATATATTTTATACAAGTAAAGTTTATTTCTTCATTCTTTTGAAAATAAATTCAACATCCTTTCCATTCCTTTACCCCTTTTTGAGTACGCCCCTGGTGGCCCGGTTGTGCCTCCTCTAAGGAGAACGTATTTATTTTTCATTTTCAATATTCATTCTGTCTGTTCAATTTTCGGCAATTGTTTGTTACCAAAAACTCCGTTGCCGGCATTGTTCTTTCGGCCTGTTGTTTCGGCCATGGACAGGCTGCAATCAAAATCAAGGCATTTGAAAGATATTTCCTCGAATTGAACACGACACATTTGTTCCGGCCGAGCTCCGCTTAATGAAGGATTCCAATTGTGCTCAGTCCTTGCCAGTTCCCCTCCTTCCCCCCTGATGAGTGCCAATGAGTTCTCGAGTTAAATGGCAATCCCGAAGGGAGTAGAACATCCCCACCATATATCCTGCACTGCTGCTCCTTGGGCAGTGTAATTAAAGAGACCGAAAAACGGCAACGAAAATAAAGTATCTGGAGCTTAAGTCGGCACTTAAAATGTCCACTTGATTGAACTGGACTCGGGCAGGATATACACAGATACTCGCATCTGCATTTGTAAGTACGTTCGAGTGCAATTTGTGCATTGATTTTATGACTTTTATTCTATCCGCTGGCCACATAAATTCCGCTCTGGTCGCCCAATGCTGATTTTCCTCTCTCTCTCTCTGGTTTTTTTTTTATTGGCTGCTGTTATTATTGTTTCCGATTCGACAGCCATCATATATCAATGTCGTTGCAAATTGATAATGCTCGGCTGTCTTGCAATGGAATGCAAGGACAATAACGTCGGGCATAAAAATCAAAAGCTGGCCGCTGGGCACACATTTGATCTGACATTTGTTGTTTCCTTGTCTTTTGTCTTATTTATGTTTATTTACTTAATGCCAAGTTATCGTATTTAAATCAAATATTTGACTAAAATATTATTTCTCATAATAAGAAAAATGTCGAGTACGACGCCTTGAGCGCTGTGTGTGTGCAATTTGCGTATGTGAAAATTTAAATGGAAAATAATCAAGTTATCGCTCGCCGAAGCCTGTCAATCTGCGTTCGAAATGCCTCTATACGGATTTTTGCATATATATATGTATATATAGTATGCCCTCCTACCCCTACCCAGGGCAACTGCAATCAAAATTGCAAATACAATAATATGAAAAGCACAATGAAATAAATTGAAATACCTCAAGCTATGTAAATGGGCCACAGCTCCAGCGACCGGCCAGCGATGTCCTGGCCATGGACACGCACAGCATGACCACCAGCACGAGCACGAGCACGAGCGGTGTGGGTGTGGGTGTGGGTGTAGGAGTTTGAGTATGGGAAGGAGTTGGGAGCAGGAGAAGGACCCCCTGGCCATACAGATACACCCTCATGCTCGCACACCCCCATAACAAAAGGAGAAAAGGTTGGCAACCTCCTACTCTGGTGGCTTCTTAGCCAAGGAAGAGAGTTTAGGCCCTAACTCAATCAAAGTGTGGCCAGAGATATTGTTTCGCTTTATCTATAATATATACATTTAAAAGATATAAAAGAGTGATAGCCTGCTTTCCATAGCTAAAATATGTGTGTTTTATATCACCTAAGAAATGTTTAAAAAATCTATTTTATAAAGACTTATAATCAGAGGTATTTGTTGGGCAAGTTTTTCTTAGGAAAGAAGGTGTGTAATATAAGGATACTTTATTAATTGTTTCAATATCAGATATCAGATTTAATATATGAATAGTATTATATTTTTGAGTATACCATAGACAAGCCTTTTATGTATGCATTTCCATATAAAATTCCTGCTTTAATTTACATTTTTTTATTGGTAAGAGTATTTCCACTTCATCATTGACCCTTTTGAAGAGCCAGGTTCCTTTTTTCTCTCCTTTTTTTTTTGTTTTTTTTCGGTATGCCTGATGGGGGTCTGAATGCTGCTGAATGTTGCTGTGTTGCTCTGGCTGTTGTTGGTGCGACGGCCTCGTAATCAGCATTTGTGGCGCTCGAGGTCATCCGCAAAGTCTGCAGGCGATGTCGGAGTCGCCGTCGTCGTCTTCGTTGTTGTTGCTGCTGTTGCTGCGGCTGCTGCTGTGGCACATGCAACACGACAACAGCAAGAACAACGAGAGTTCCGTATGACGCCGCTTCATCTTCCTGTTTCTGGCCGGAGGCCAAGTTCTGGGTTGGCTGGAATATTATAATTACAAGCGAAACAGGCCCCAGAGCTCTGCTCTCCTCCATTTCGGCCCAGGCATCAGCTTTGGCTTTGGCTTGCTCTTGGACTGAAGCCGTAGCCGTAGCTGTATCTATACACTGAAGGAAATAAGGAAGATTAAACACAGTAGCCAAATTTATTTTAAGGAAAACGGAGGACAACATTATCAATTACATTTAGAAAAAGAAGACTTGTAATTATTATTACTTAATATATTATTATGCTGCATAATTTTCCTTTCTAAGGGCTTTTCTTTCTCTGCTTTGCCATATCTGTATCCGGAGCTTTAGCAGTCATGGCAACCTGAAGGAGACAGAGGAGCCAGAGGACGAGTCGGAGTGGCAAGTGGGTGGCAAAGGGGGGCTTCTGGGATCCTGATTCCCAAATGAAGTCGAACCAGCGCCAAAGGTGTCAGCGCGCTGACGTTGTGACAGTTTCAGTTACCGTCTGTAAGAAGGAGGCAACACGGCTGAGAGGCACGATATAACATATATATGTAGTATGTGTGTAAGCTGGTTGCATGTGTCTATGTCGTACAGCTGTTGCTACTGCCACAACTCGTTGACTGAATGAATGACTGAGTGACTTGGCTGACGTGGCTAAAATGCCACAAATGAAGTGGTCTTAGCCCCGTCTCGATCTTGGGGATTGGAACGACTTCATTTCGACTGAAATTCGTGTGAAAATTATTGAGATACATTTCCCCCAGCTACGGAGAAACGAAGAGTATTTTAACTAGAGTCTCTCTACCCGGCAGCCCTTCGGCTGGAGTCTCTTCAGCTCAGCGCTTCTACCGCTCCTCTAAGCGGCGGACATTGGCGATTATCTTGTCCACGACTGTGAAACAAATGAGCGTCGTAGTCGCACTGAGCCGGAGATATCGCCCCAGGGACATTTGCCGCATTGTTGCTTCAAAAAGACGATAGGTCTCTTCGCTGCGGCTACGACTCCGCTCTCCGGCATCCGTATCTGTGGCATCTGTGGCATCGCTCTGTGTGTTCAAGGCAAAAAAAGAGTTCCCACATTCCCTATATGTGAGAATATCGCCCTCAGTTCAATTGGCATCCATTTTGGGTTGTCGGTTGGGGTTTTGGGTTTTCAGTTTTCGGTCTTCTGCTTTTGGTGGGGAGGCCTTGGAGCCAAATTTGCTTATTTGCGCTCTGGGAGGCTCCGGCCAAATTAATAAGCCCGCCTAATGGTCGAAACGAAATGCGGAACGGAAATGGCTTCGACTAATTAACATGTCCAATAAAATACTAATTAATTTTGGGGCTTATTAAGAGATTGGAATTATACATTTGTTCATGTATTTGTCATTGTGATTTTATGGCTTACTGCTGTTAATGTTTGAGGAATATTTTGAAGTCTTTATAAATCCAATTGTATAGGTTTTTTGATTTTTATTAATTATTTACTTAGTTTTTAAGAACATTGATTTCTAGATACTGATTTCAAAAAGTAATACAACTCTGTTCTCTGGGTAATACCTTGATTTTCAATTGCAATTAAGAGTTTTTCTCCACTTTTCTTTCTGGGAGCTGTGGGGGGGGGGAGGCTTTCGGTCTTGTCAGGCTAGCGGCCAGCGGCCAGATTTCATATTCGGATAGTGGAAGAGGAGAGCTGAGAATAAGAAATAGCCCGCCAGGCATCCGCAAGATACTCGCTCTGCTCCGTCTCTGCTCCGGCTCGGCTCCCCTCTTTTCGCTTGGCAGATACTCCGCATTGTTTGTGTTGTGTTTACGTTGTAAATGGCAGTTGCAACGGCCCTCAGTCTTTGAGCCTCGAACACGTTCGATGTTGGCTGACGGAGTTTGGCTTAAAAGCCGAGAAGTACGAGTGATTTACGAGCATCTTTAGCGGCTCACAAAAATATTTTCAAATTACATAAATTGTGCCAGCAAAATTCGGTGGCCCTGCGGGGATTTTTAGTCCACGGATTAGGCGGCCCGGGGGCAGTGACATTTATTTGATGTCAGGCGAGATATGGCACAAGATATGGACAAAAAGGGGTTACTCGGCGGCAGGCAGGTGGCTAAAGAATAACTATCTATCCATCTATTTTTGCACACTCTGTGCTCTTTGTGTGTGTGTGTGCGGGTCGAAAATGGAATTTCAATTTGTGCGAGGCAATGGCAATGTTTTTGCAACACGCGCTCGCTGGCAATTTAAATTTATGCATGAACATTTTCTAATACCACTTAGAATAACAGAAATAATTTATTATTTTTAACACTTTACAATTTCGTTTGCCGGCTCCGTTCGATGTGGCCGGGGTTTTTCCGTTCTATTTTGGCGAAACAACAAAGCTTAATATTTGTTTTTCATTTGTTAGCGCGTCAGGTGTGGTGGGGAGGCGCCGCAAAGGAGGCGTTGGAGCGCGAGTCCGATTCAACACTTTTGGCTGGTAAAAACAGGCGGAAAAATAACAGCGAGAAAACAGCACAAAATATATCCATTTATAAATATTTTACAATAAATATTTCGCCATTCAAAATCGAACAGAATAAACCCGTTTTATTGTTGCAAATGCAGGAGAGTATGATTAACATTTTCAGGAAACAGGAGTCTTTATGAGTCGCATTACGTAGTAGACCCACTTCATCACCAGGCCACAATCCCTTATCTTGGCCAAGTACTTCTGCTCTTCATTCAAAGTCAAGCTCACATCAAAGAACAGGATATAGGCCAGGTAAGCCAGGGCGCCCGCCAGGAAGAGCAAGGTGTACAGGTATTTGTTGTCTGAAAAAATATGGAATTATGAAGGTTATTCTAAAAGTTTTCTTAAGCCTTAAAACCACGCTCACCGATGTATGTCACTATACAATTAATTTTCTCTACAAACAAGCTTTTCCTACCCTGATTTGCCATTAATTTTCCGTTTACGTCCTCACTGGAGTTGCTGAAGATACTGAACATTGAACTTGCTTTTATAACCTTACCCAGCCAGGTATTTGTCTTGATGGAATCCCTTTTCTGAACTTCCGCTTGGATTGAGAGCTCCCGAGGAGGTTCTAGAGTGACTTCCGGAAGGCTAGGCTGCTTAGTTGGCACTATCACTGGGATATCACATAGATCCAGATCCATTGGGTCATCCTTTACCTAAAGTTATATAAACAAAATAATATAATATCAAGAAGCTTGGTCATTCCCTGGATCGGCTTTTACCTCCAGCTGATTTTGGTGGCTACTGTGTTCCTCCACTTCCTCTGTTTTGCGGCTATTTAAAACCTACAAAGCTTAACTAAATTAGTAAGTAATTTGAGGAATATTTAAGATAACCCACATTGATCTTTCGATAGGCTAATTTATGGGAGAATGCAGACAACGATGGTCTTCTCTTTCTGCTTATTGACGCAACTGTAATCCGGCTCAACACAGACGAGTCGCTCTCGTATCCCTTATATGTATCTGAATTGCCATTGTCGGATAGATTTGCGGAATTCTCGAACTCATAGGCCAATTCTAGGGAGAGTTCGTACAGATTCTTCGAACTTGACAGAGAACTGCGCGCCTTGAGACTGGGTAATGGGGGTGATGCAAACAAGTGGCGATCTTCGATTTTACCAAACGATTCGATTAATATTTCGCCATCTTTGGTTATCCTGCTGAGACTGGCATAAACGGAAGTCGCTCTAGAATAAGGGAGATTGGTGGATATATCTCAGTATTGTCTGAATTAAAAGTTAAAGATAGATCTATGTATCTCTCTACTAGAGAACTCGTAAGAACTACTTACGAAGCGGCCAGAAAATTATTGCCTCTGTAAAGTGCCTCCACGTTCTCTTCCGAGATCCTGCCGGAAACCATAAGGAAATTCATTCAATAACCGAGTGTTTTTTGCCAAGGTTAACTTACAGTTTCTTGTCCATGTTGGCTTAATCCGAAGTTTACACAAATTCTGTGCAAAGATAAAAAGTAAAAATATATATAGAAATGTAGTTTGTGTCGTTGAAGATTGACGATTTATGTATGTAACTCTGCTCTGCCCCGCTTGTTCGATTCTAGTAACAAGGCCTGCTATTTCAGTGAATTTTCTTTAGGGACCTGCGGGCACATTTCACACATTTTCGCATTAATATGCAATTAAAACAGAATATAGTTGCAATTGTTGCAGTCGTGACAGTTGTACCAGCTGCGTTAGACGTGTTAGTTGCGCAAGCGCAGATCCTTGGGCGATTCTCCACGACCCATCATCCGGCAGATCGCCGCCGGTTATCCTTCGGCTTCTATCTCCGCCTGCTTCCGTGGCGTCCCTCCACCTACACCTCCTCCTCCTCCTGCTCCTCCTCCTCCAGGGCACCTTCTCCTGCTCCCTTGGCCGCTCATCAAAGCGTCTAAGTCCTGCGGCAACATTAACACAGCGATGCGCAAGGACTGTGCTGTCGCCGGCTCGCTGCCTCCGTCGGCTTCGCTGCCCGCCGCAGGACATTTTTTCACGGAGCGACGCTTTTTCAGTACAGTCATGCAGCGACTGCGACAGCGACAGCGACAGCGGCAACGGCAGCGACAGCAGCGCTTCTCATCCGCAACTCCTTCAACTTGGTTCCGCACTTAGTACATAAGCCGCTGTACATAAACAGCTGTACACTGAGAGAAGTACCTTGCAACATTGGGAATAACTAAAGTGATTAATTTAGTAGAAATAAAGTAAGTTTTAGAATTTAAAACAAGTGTTCTCTTAACATTTAGCTTATTTTTATAGAAATTATAATAGGTTAAAGGACTCCATGAGTTATATGTATTTCAATGAAACTTCTTCCTTTATCCTGAGCTAATAATATGTATTTTTATTTTAAACAATAGCAGATATTAATAAAATATGTTTTCTATGTATGTTTCTCTTCAATAAATAACTGCATTAATTTCTTTCCTAAATAAAAACCTATGTCTTTATGTTTCTAAATAATAAAAACAATTTCCAATTATTTTATATGAGACAAAGCTATGATTTTTAAGCAAAATTGTTACAGAAATACTAACCTATATTTGTTAAGATATAACACAAATTATTACTGGATTTTATACTCCCTTTTTTTAGGCCCAACAGTTGCTTGTTGCCAAGTGTAGCCACTGCTGCCGGGTATTTCGTATGGCGCAACTAAAATGCAGTTGTTGTTGCTTCTTTCGCCTTTTCCCCCCGTATTTGTCTTCAGTCGTCGCTGTAGTTGCTGTTGCCGCTTTGGCATTGTTGGCGGTTCTTTGCCATAGCATCGCCACCGGCTATTTGAGGCAAGAACTTGGCTGGCGGCCTCTCTTGGACAGAAAATCAGCCGGCAGGACAACACAGGACTCCGTCCGACGACGACGACTTGACTTCGACTCTGACTTGAAGACCGCTTTAATTGCGTTTGAATTTTGCCCAAAAAAAAGGCAAATGTATTATTATTATTTATAAAATAAAGCCGAAGACCGAAAACCCGAAATTGAATTGATTCAATTAATTGGAATGGTTTTTGGAGGGGGCGGCAAATTATTTAGAGATGCCTTGAAACGCACTTTGATTTTGATTTTGTTGTGTGCAACTGTCAGTTGCATAAATTTCCAAGCGACTGGCCCCGCACAGAGAGATGCATACGAGTATATGTAGGGGGGATGAGGCATAAGCCTCGTTTGTTGCGCTTATTCATTCATTCGAATGTTAATTAAATTGTGTTTAAACTGCATCGACTTTTGACATTTGCATCGGCCGGCTCATTGAAGCGCATAATTTGATTCAGATGAAAAAAAGTATCTTTTGTGAAATGCATCTGTATTTATATCCTTTTGAGCGAAGACAATGGGTATTAACAGATACATGAATATCTTTTATATATAACTCTTTTAGATAGTTCTTTGATAAGTTAAGGAAAGATCTGAACAGTTAGCAAGCTTTTCTATATCTTCTCTTTAATGTTATTTAATCATTTTCTTTTACTCTTCTTTAAAAACCCTGAAAACCTCGAATAAAGAAAAGACCGCCCTATATTTCCACAACATCTTTTGGTGGCAGACAAAGAAAACGGCAGACAGGAAACGTCATCAGCAATGCGGCATAAGTTCCGTTAAATTTTTGTGAATGCACTTCCTGCTGCACGGGAAATTAAAAGGCTGCCTATGCGGCGTATGTGTAATATTGGCACACACACACACATCCTGCGAGGAGACAATGCTCCATAATCCTGGCAGATAAGCAGCGGCTCGTAGTCACCATAATCATAATAATAACAATGGCCGGGCTCCATTTCGGAGTCATTAAGCGTCGTTTTATGGCCGCTCTGCGTGGGGGCCAGCTCCTCGGCTGGTGGCTCCTATCCTAGCCCATGTCCAGGCCGGACCACTCCTGTCCTGTCCTATCCTGTCCTGGGCCAATTGGTATGCATATTTGGCTATTAAGTGCAGCTCGGAGAGAGCGGGCGAAAGAGTTATCTTCAAGCCACTAAATTGCAGCTGATAAACGCGGCCAAAAAGGGGGGGGGGCGTCGACGGTGGCCGGGGCGTTGGCATTGGCAATGACGTAGGGGGTGGTGGGGAGTAGCTACCAAAAACTTTTGGCCCAGGCCCCGTCGTATCAGCTGAAAGAAATTTTAATTAAATGTCGCCGCAAACGATGCGGTAATATGAATCGAGTCGAACGGCATCGAAGAGGAGCAGCGGTGCACTTGGAAAAAAGTAGAAGTTTCTAATTAAAACAAGTACTAAGTGTGTTAAATTAAATACTTTGTGATTTAAGATAGGGACTTAAAGATAATAAACTACAGAATGTTTGAATTAAATCTAGGAATAAGTAGGACTAACTAGGACTAACTTGGTTTCTTAAATGAAAGCTATAATCTTATTATAAGCTAAGAAACGTGTCGGGATCTCGCTTGCCTTTATTTGAGGGCTTTAACAATATTATTATAATCGGAATAAAATATCTATTAGATTATAAACAAAATAAATCACCATTTAAGTAGTAATTCATTACCCAAAGTTCCAGATTAAAGTGTACTTAGGTCAATTCTGCCCCCTCCTTGCCTACCTCCTACAAAACAAAAGTTTATTCTTAAATAAAAAGTGATAGAAACTATATTTCCTAGAAGGCTCCTACCTATTTATATCTGATTTCTTCAAGTGCATCCTTGTCGCAGGTATGGAGGCATTATTTTAGCGTTCAATATGATTGCAGCCTGGCGGGCCATTGGCTCAATTTATCACAATGCCAAAGCAGGCCAAGTCGGGGCGCTTGACCAGAAATCAGAAATCGCAGGATTTCACACTGTGAGTCTACGCTAACAGGGAGCAGGGAGCCGGGAGTCCGGGTGTCCGGGAGCAGGGAGTCCAGTAGTCCAGTAGTCCGGGCATCGGGCAATGAGCCTCATGAGCGCCTGTCAAGCGCCTCGACTGCACTTAATACCGTTTTCTGACATTGCAGCCGCCTCGTCGCTGGCCCGTTGCTGCCGTGAATTGCATTTCATGTGTCAGCGTTTTTAAGCGCTCTCGGCTCTCGGCTTTTCGGTTATGCGGATCCCCATGGCTTTCCGGATTCCAGATTTTGGGGTCCGTCCACCAAACCACCATTGACGGCTAATTTACGGAGTGAGAGCCGCGCCCCCCTATGCGCGAACTGAGCTATTTAATAAGCAAACAATGCGGGGAGTAATGCGAAAAGAAATGGGGAAATCCTTTAGCCCTTGAACTGCCCTGGGTTATGTGAATGTGCGAAAGAGGACTGGGCTGGGGTCCAGGGTCTGGGTTGAAGATGAGCACGCGGAGGTGACTTTTGGGGGTCAGAAACAGCGACTCGCAGTGGCAATCGCAGGTGGGGAAAAGCTCGGAAGATCCCAGAGCACTGTGTGCACTCACAATGACTTAAGGTGGGCAGTGCCTCTCCAGGTGTGTTTGAATGAGATTGAATTTAACTGCAACTGTTGTAAAATTATATGGTATAATGTATAATTTCATTTTATATAATCTGAAGATTTGTCTTGCTCTTTAGGTTCCTTTTTTTATTTATATTTCCCCCTTCTATTTGATAGATTAATATGGTTTAAATTGGAACTATAGCTAAATGTTAATAACTGTGTTTATATTTCGCATATTTATGGAAGTACCTTTGAAATAAACTCATATAAAATATAAACAAACCCACAAATATTATAAAATAAATCTACTAAAAAAGAATTCCCTCTTTTTACCTCCAAAATTAAGATCTTTCCCATAGATCCTTTAATCACAAAGGTTCTTCTTAATTCTCTCTGTAGAATATAGGCTTATATGGACTTGTACTAGGTATTCTATGATGGTGGCATTCTTAAGAAGTATTTAATATATTTTTAAATATTTTATTTTTTATATTAAACCAAAAGAATCACTGTAATTATTAAATGCAACTTGATTAGCTGGCATGCAATGGCAGACATCACTGTACCTTTTACACGTTGAGTTCAAAAATTCATCATTGTTGGCTGCTGCTGCATTGTTGCCAAAAACCCCTCGGCCCCCCTCAGGACCCGCCTCCCCCCTCTACCAACGGTTTGCTCCTGCAGCTCCCCGCACTTACCGCAAACCGAAACTGACTGATGCCTGGGAGCTACTTTTGGGATGAAATATTATAATTACAAGCGAATGTCCTGCGGCCAAGGAGGAGCAGGAACAGTGGCGGGGGGGAGTATGACGGGGGTTTCCAGGCAGCGAGGGGGAGGGGCGGTGGTCCGTTTCGAAGCGACATCAGCCAAGGCATCAGGCAGTCCAAATCGCTCGCTCGCTCTCTTCTGTCTCCGCATCCATCCCGTTCGCTCCGCTCACTCGCTTGCTCGTTCGGTGTGTTCGGTGTTTTTGGCCTCGGGCCGACCATCATACCCGGTCCCCATGCCCTACCCCCCTCCCCCGCCTATGGAGTATCAGCAGAGCTGCAGCTTCTTCTTCTTCGTCTCCCTCAGTTGCAACATGTTGCGACGTTGTGTTTATGTGCCCGCCTGCCGGCACTGATAATTTAGATGCGCTGCCCGTGATAAGCCTTGAAAACAAATTTCAATGTTTCCAACGCCGTCGAACATGTTCGAACACTGTCGGGACATGTTCGCAGCGGCAACAGTTAGGAGCGAGCGAGCAGGATGGCCATATACTCACCCAAACTCCTATTGTTGTGGGGTATGCTGGGACTTAACCCGTTATTAATTGCAACTCGATGGCTTGCAGGTATTTATTAAGTTTTTGTTTAATCTCTAAAACAGGCATTGCCATGTGTATATTTGTCTCAACTCATTTGCACTCACATCCCTTCAGTTCATCTCAATTGACGTACACAGTCCGGGATAGAATGATAGCTCCAAGAAGGATTTTACTAGCTGATATCCTGGTTAGTTCTTGGTCTTTATTCTTTGTTATAACTAATTATATATTATATACTATATATAACTATAACTATTATATGTTATAACTAATTTCCGTTTTTAGTTTACTAATTAAATTGTAAATTATCTTCTTCGTTTTATCACCAACAACAGCCGAGTCGATTTAGAGGGTGAGAGGCTGAGACTGTTGTGGTTTCTTATCTGCCTCGACCAAAGTTATTTAGATTAGGTTCACACAGAATAGCAGTTTAATGAAGGCCTCCGATGATCGAGAATCCGAATGACACTAATAAATAACCACAAATACTTCTCAGAATCAGATATTTTTAGAATACACCAAAGTTTTTAGAAAGAAAATGTTCCTACAGCTGGCAAATATTATTTTAAGACATGTTTCGTCATAAGAAATCCCAGTATTTATCGGTTTCAAGTATTTGGATGGAATACATGTTGGACTGCATATGTGGTGCAGCAAGCACAGCAACGCACGATCGGTGTGAGCAGAGTTCGGGCAGAGAAATTTGCTGAATCACCGGTTGTACACTAATTTAGTTACATATTCCACTCCTACCTTCGTTTTAGGCAAAATTCACATTTTATTTATATTATTATTTAGATTATATCGACAAGATTATACTAATTGCATATACCATTAATAGGCTAATGGTAGTGATGCCTCCTGTTGTAAGCTGATCTGGGTCTAGACCTGGCCCGTCCAACCACCTCTGCAATCCAGCTTATATAGTACCATGTACTTGTATAGACCCCGACAGATGTGCAATTTACGCCACCATAGCTGACAACGCCCAGTTGAATGGCGCGATTTATGCCGTCAATGCGATACATTCCCGAGATTGGACCTCCCGAGTCTCCGGTGCACGTTTGGGTGTCGGCGGTTCCTGCACAGATCTGGGACATATCCACATGGTCTCCAAAATGTGAGACACAAATACTGCGATTGTGGTGCTCCAAGGTAGCTGTCATTAGAACACTACTATAGTCTCCATTCTGCGTTTTACCCCAGCCGGTAGCCTTTAGATACCTAGTCCTATCCAAGGGATTGAAGTTGGTCGCCAGACAGATGGGCCTGATATATTCTGCGACGATGCCAGTTAGTTAATAGATCCGTACTGCCTGAACAAATATTATATTACGTTCTTACCTGTGTAGCTCACCGGCCAGGCCAATCGATATAGAGATATATCATACTTGATATGTGCGTCACTTTCCGAGAAATTCGGATGGCGTATCCGATCCTCGGCGCGAATTTCGATGGCATTTGGATTTGACTGGGACCTGTCGAACTCGCCCAGCTTAATATTCCTACAAAGAGGGATTTTATCAAGTATAGATTCGATTAGAGAGGAATTGATATCAATCTGGAGTCGAAAAGTAAGCTCTGGTACGCTGTTGTTTTGAAGAAGCTCATTGAACATTAAATGATTTCTCGATCGTAGCTTGAGTTCGACAATAAATATCTGAAAACTACTTACGTTTGCGACGTGAACTTGCAATGCGCGGCAGAGAGTACATAGCCTGATAGATAATAATATTTAACTTGCATGTTCTCATTAGTAATGTTCTGATTGTTAGACTTACGGTTTGTGATAAGCGAGCCTCCACAGGTGTATATGCATGTCAACCCAGGATTATAAACACCTGTAATATATGACAAAAATCTATTTAAATATACCGGTAAACAGAAAAAAAGACTGACGACTTACACGGGTACATAGCGACAATAAATGCCATCCAGGGATTTGCATGCATGTTTCCAATTACACCTCCTTTGATTCTAAATTGCGAATAGCCCGATTCCAATATAGAAACTCCGCAATTGGGCTCCAGGAATCTAACTGAACCGTGTCCATATTCCAAAATCAGACTTGATAGCAAGAGGATGAAGGTTCCGCTGATCTTCATGGTGAATATATCACTGAATAATCCGATGGCCAGGCCGTGAGTTTTTATTGATCTCGTCTTCCATTCCAGAGATAAGCCCTGGGTCATTCAGTTTAAATGGGAACGAATGAATGAACGAATTCGGAAAAGTCATTAATTCATTCTTAGAACTACGAGCTGGAGCTTTCGCTTCTCTGCTCAGATTAAAAAATTCTTCATGAAGAAAGCAAATGAATGCATTACAAGAACTTCCGACAAACAATTAGCAATGCGCAATAATAGATGTTAAAATAAGAGCACTAAATTCACATATTTATTCAAGATGAGTTACTCAGTTCGCCACTCATTAATATTCTACAATTCTGGTTCCGCAAGTCGACCGATTCTTCGTTGATTACAAGATATATGACAAAATATATATACACTCGTGGAAAGACTGTGGTTGAGCTTCAAAAAAATGAAGTAAAAATGAGGTTGATCTATGTCTAATGCTTCACTGGGCTGATAAAACCTATCAAATCGGTTCAAAAAGGTTCAATTTCAATTTTGGCACATAATCAGGTTATTTTTATAACCAAGGGAATATTTTATTATATTATCTTTG
>JAEIIG010007195.1:0-10484 GCA_018904695.1 Drosophila parvula | reverse complement strand
TGATTAATGGAAATTTTCTTGAATTAATTAAAGAAATCCCTAAAACGTGCTTGGTAAGTGGCTCACAATTCCGAAATACATTTCTAAGAATTTATTATAAAAATGTCTTTCTTTTTAAATATCAAACAATTCTGATATTTGGCCAAAATTATTATATAATTAATAATTTAATTATTATTATTATTATTATTAATTTTAATTAATTATAAATATTATTTGTATTATTTTTCTTTATATTTTCTTTATATATTTATTTATTTTCTTATTTAGTACACAAAACGTTTTTTGCAAAAGGAAAGCATTAACTGATTTAACATTTTCTTGCAACCCCTTAATTTCCCTCAGTGTAAGAGCTGTCGCCGAGAATTTGTGTGTGTGTGTGTGTGCGTTCTTGAATTTGTGAAAATTTCGAATTTCGTGACTTCAATTAAATTCCATTCGATACTCAAGGAATTTCCAACTGATGATGCGCAAGTAATTTTCGAAATTGGATACTGTGTGCCACCAGCAAACAGGCAAGCAGGCAAATACGAGTGCAAACAAACGCACATGTCTGTCGTTTTGAGATGGTGTGTGTGTACACTCCGTATATGTACATATCTGTATCTGTGTCTGTGTGTACATTTGTATTAAATCAAATTTTAATTGCGCATACTTGTCCCTCGGCAAATATTTGCAACGCTCGCTCGCCACCGCCTTTGACTGGGTCTCCATCTCCATCGCCATTGCCATCGCCATCGAAAGCTCATCGCATCCAGCGGAAACTGGCCAAAATGCTTTAGCGACAAGGAATTTAAGGCCAACACACACACTCTCGCACACACACACAAATGCTGGGCAAACAAACATTATGAGCAAACAGACAAACAAACAAACAAACCCAAACGGCAAAGAAAATTCAACTTATTTATTCACCCACCAAAAAAAAATTAAATAAAAGTATGAAGAGTTTGTTAAGTTAAGCTTTTGCTAAATAAAGCAAGCGGATGAAAGGCTAAATATTAATATAAAAAGGTTCCAGTTTATGCTTTGAGCATAATAATAATGTTAATTTAATTATTTTTGTTATATAATTTATATGTTACATGTATTTATTAATGTATATTTTCTATTAGAACTATGTAACTATGTAACTTTATTTAAACACAAACATATTTAAACGCCGAACTGAGGCCTAAGATGCTTTGGCTCAAAACCTAATGTTAGCTATTAGTTTAACACTAATTGCTAGCTTTAGTTAAATAAATAAAATAAAAATAAGATTTTATCCAGGATTTAGTAAATCGCTTGATTTCCAAGCTAAATAAAATACTTTGTACGTTAAACTAAATAAACCTTATTTATATTTATATTTATATATATTTATTTACCTACAAAACTCCATAACTAAATTGTTTATACGCTCTAAAATGAAGTTTATCCCTATCTTAGAAGCTGTTTTAAATGTTTATATTATATATATATATTTTTAGATATATTTTTAGTAGAACCCCTAAATAGTGCCCAAATATAATACTTAACTTTAATTGAATTATATTTAATACACGAAAATAGCTCCACAAGCGCAGACCCATCTAATTAATTGCCATTTTTCCAGGCCGATAGCCAGAGTTTAAGGCTATAACCCCGCCGCCGCCATGTGTTTTGTTGGGTGTCATCAGGTTAATAGGGGTAGCCAAGGTTGAAATTCATTCAACTATAATTCCCCTTAACGATGAAAGAATCTTTGCCCGAAAGTCTACATAAGCACACCGGGCGGATGGGTGATTTCTCGACTCCCTGGGGTGGTTTTTATGGTGTAGGTTGGGGGGGCTTGAGTGTCTGCGACTAATGCCTAAATAAGTAGAAAATGCTGCTGCTGCCCCTCCTCCCCCCACCTAAATGCCACACCCACCCAGCGCCCATCCGCATCCGCATCCGGAAAAGTATCTAAGCGCTCAGCTCAGCTCCTAGGAAATCTGTCAAATGTCAGTGGCAGCAGCGGAGTTGGCAACGTTGACGTTGGGCTCATTAAAAAACGAACTTGTCCCCCGGTCCTTGTTGTTATTTTTGTTGCCATTTTTGGGGGGACTGTAGTTGACACCTGGGCCAAAGTTTTCACTGTGTTTGTTTGTGCACACCGAGAGAGAGAGAGAGCGATGCCTTTAAGCATTTTAATATTTTAACCAAAAAACCAAACCTCTTGGTCTCTAAAGATATAGTTATTATTTTTTAAGATGCATTATTATTTAAGAGATCTGAAAACTATTTAAAGGAAACTCTTTATTAATGTGGCAATTATTTATATATTAATATTTCCTACTTAAGGTGCCAGCTTGTGTTGATTATAAAGAAAAGTCCGCCTCCAAATTGATTAATAATATTTGTCATAAATATATATTTTTTTGTCGGTGTCTTACTGGCGGAGGCCTTGCTACAAAATGGCGGCCTTAGTGCGACCATTTTGCCTGTCGGCTGGGTGTTTATCACATTGCTGCTATTAATTAAGCTTAACGAGGTTACCGCTCGCAACCACACCCCCACCAACCTCCAACCCAACCACCCCGTTTCCTGGCAAACAAAAAAAAAAAGAAGAAATGGGGGAGAGGGTGTCGGGCGTCATCTTAGTGCGGCAAACTTCATAATGAAATTTCACCTTCATCTCATTAAAAGTCTTGAGCATTTTCCAAGCACACACACACACCGAGCAGCTGTAAATTGATGCGTGTCAGTTTGGGAAAAGGGTTTGTTAACCCCCCTTACCCCGCTAAAAAGCCAGTTGAATTTTCCAAACGGAAGAGAGCAACTGCCACGCCCCGTAATCCAGCAAAAGCGCCCAGTTTTTCAAATTGCCAGTTCCTCCACGCGCATATTAAATTTTTAATGAAGTTTAATGGCTGCCGGAAGCTTTAAAGAAAACTGAAAACAGAAAACAGAAACGAGAGCGGAACTGGGCAACTCTGGGAAGCTGAGGAACTGAAGAACTCAGAGAGCCAACTCAAAAGCAATACAGGATACAGGAATATTCTTGGGATTTATGTAATTTTTGTCAAGGTTTTCATCGGTTTCTATACCTATATATCTATTCAATCTGCTAATGCTGCTAGTTTTGTTTGTATTTTTCTATAAGTAACATTTACGTACATAGATCTCCTTCTTTTTTCCCCAATTTCCTTCAATTTAAATCATTGCAAAATCCAAATCTAGATATGAGAATAATGCTGGATAGCAAGAGAAGCCCCTTTCCCCTGGGTCTGTGAAACTAAGCAATATGCCATAAGCGGGCCATAATCACTTGCAGTTAATTAACATATTATCGCAAATGCAGCTGAAGCTTAGATGCTGTGCCGTTGCACTTTGGTAATGCACTTCAAAGTGCTTGCACATCAATGCGATGCATTGGCCGACCCGGCTCTCATTTACATGCATATGGCAATGGCAACAATAATTACATGTGCCGGCCGTAACCCCACTCCCTTTAACCCCTTTAAACCCCTTAAACCCCAACCCCAAAGCCCTCAAACCGGGGCTGCCCCAACTCCTCCTCCTCAACCTCTGGCCAGTGCCTTCATCTCCAAGCAATCTCTTTCAGGCCGTGTGTGTGTGGCCCGATGTACCCCAAACCCCCTTTCGACATCCAAGTGATTGTAATTCATTAGTAGACAACAACCAAATGCATTTCCCATGTGTGTGTGTGAGTGTGCGGGTGTGTGGGTGTGTGGGTGTGTGGGTGTCGGTGTGAGTGTGTGTATGTGAGAGTGTGGATTATGCAGTTTCCGCTTGAATGCAACTGCAGTTCCATTTCCACTGTGGCACTCGAAAAAAAGCAGCTCTGATTATCAAAATATTCGATTTTTATCGAAATTTCAATACTAGATTTAAATTTTATCTACATTTTAAATAATTAGTGCATAAATAAAAGCTATAGTGTATAGAATACATGATTTACTTCTTTATTTTGCGAATTAATCATGCTCCGTCATGTTGGTTTAGTGTGCCCGTTTTGTTTTCACCAAAAATACCTCCGACAGTCTTTAGTATCTTTTGTGCTCATTTCAAGCTGTTCTTCTTTCTTTTTTATCGAAATTTCAATACTAGATTTAAATTTTATCTACATTTTAAATAATTTGTGCATAAATAATAGGTATAATGTATATAATTCATGATTTACTTCTTTATTTTGAGAATTAAACATGCTCCGTCATGTTTGATTAGTGTGCCCGTTTTGTTTTCACCAAAAATACCTCTGACAGTCTTTAGTATCTTTTGTGTTAATTTCAGGCTGTTCTTCTTTCTTTTTTTTTGTGGCAGTGTCGCTGTTGCAATTGCAATTGCAGCTGCTGATGCCGCCATTTTATCTAATTGCGTTGCCCCTTTCCCCGGATAATCCTCTCCCTTCTCCACATCATGCATACGCGGCGTAGTCCATATCATTAAAATTACGGTAGCATCACGCACGAGGCTCGAAAACAATTATTTTTTTTGTTTCAGCTAAGAACCAGCGAGGGTGGACACTGTACACATTTCACTATGACATTTAAATAATTATTTAAGTAGAATATATTTTCATTTTCATAGGTTGTAAGCAAGTCCTTTAATTATCCCTTAAGTGGATTTAGTTTGAAGGCCTTCTCTTCAGGCAGCTTATCTTTGTGTTTTATAAACTCTTTTGATTTGCATATTAGCCGAGAGTCTCCCTTGAAATTGCAATAATGAAACTCTACTCGCATGTGGACTATCAATGGAGCTGTCCACCTGCCATCATTCCCCCTTATTAACACCCAATGACTGACCATTTTTAACCCATGAAGCAGCTGCCCTCATAAATTGCTGCATACCGAAGGGGATAAAGTGAGCTGGGGTCCTGGAGAGCTGGAGCGTCTGCAGCCTTGACAACTGCAAGTGGCATTAGTTGTAGCAAAAAAAAAATAAAAACAACAACAATGTCGAACAACAATTACGAGTGCAGGCTTTGGCATTACTTTTTCCTAGTACAAGGGATTTGCATTTGTTTGCTAATTGAAATTAAGCAAATAATACAGCAGGATTCGTAGAGGGACCCGGGACCCACGTAATCCTTTTGTAGCGCATTAAGCCGAGAAGGGTTCTCCAAACAAATTGCAAATATACAAAAAAAAAACAGAATCTGCGGGGGAAAGGGTTCCGGCTTGGGTTAAATAATTTAAATCCATTTGTAGAACATTTGATGCTGCCTCTTGGCAATTGTCACGCCCTTTTCCTCCTATACCTTGTATTTTTTTTATTTTTTTACTTTTTCTCTCTCGATAATTAGTAAGAAAAAAAAGAAATGTCAGGCCAAAGAGGCCTTCGAATGAGACACTGTCCAAATAATTAGGTAAATCATGAACATTTTCATCAGAAATATTATGTAAGTCTGAAATTTTATCTAAATCTGAAAATCTAAATTAAATTTTAAGCTTTGATCGAAATATTATATTCTATTTATAGTAAATAAACGAAAAATATAACTTTTGTTTTTTTAGTATTTAAGGTTAACTTAGGGTAACAAGAATGTTATGGAAAAATCGTACCTTACCCTTTATATTTTTCAATTTAAATTATCTTCTCTGGGTTATGGAAAAAATGTTTGTTTTATTATAAGAAATAATAATGATTTCGCACCGTGTAATCAAATGTTTAAAAAAGATTTGCCAAAGTAAATCCCAAGGAATTATTTGCCACTTGAAACGTTTAAAAATGTCAAACAAGTGGAAGGAAGGACGGACGACTGGATGGATGGATGGTTGGATGGTTGGATGGATGGATGGAGGATGGCTGAAAGATGTTGCTGATGAGGGTGCCCCAAAGGACCTTAACCCACCAACGCGCCTGTCTCATTTTCGACCACCCCCCCAAGCTTGCCTCTACCCACCTTATTTTTTTCACGGGTTCGAGGGTCAGACAAACTTAATGAGCAAATTGTCAAATGCCGCGGCAAAGCGCGCACTTAGACATGCCCCGACAGAATCCCCGAATGGAAAACCCCCGCGGAAAGTCTGGACCCAAAGAAAAATAACTTGGAAGAAACAAGACCGTGGCAAAAGTAAAAGTTGCCGGGGATTTGAATAAACAGTTACGCTGATTTAATTTGCCAAGCCGAAAAAAAAAATGTATAAGCGAAGAGAGAAAATCAAAATAGGAAAGGAAAATTGAAGGAAAATTCTATCACAGTATGTTGTCTGTCACCCTCGATTTGATTTTTAAATTGCGTTCGTGATAAATTGACGAAATGAACAGCAATAACGGTGGCCGAACAAAAAAATACGAGAGAGGGGAACAAAAAAAAAATACGAAACGTCGCCGGCAAAATTGACAACTGTCAGGACTGGCTGCTGCTGTCTGCTGTTTTTGCCAGGACCTCGCCCCTGGACGTCCCCAATAGACATATAAAAATTAACTACAGACTACTTATCTTATTTGTTGATGCCAGGAGAGGACCAAAAAGGACAAAGACGGCAACTGAGACGGCAACTCCGGCCAAAGTTTGTCAGCGGCTTTTGATGTGTCTTTTTTTTTTTTGTATTTATTCCGAAAATTGTGTGTGTGCAAATTCCCTTTTCTTTTTTTTTTTTCCTTTTTTTTTGGTTTTTTGCTTGTGTATTTTGGGGTGTGACAATATGCGTGGATAATGGCCGTACCGGAAGAAAGCAATCAACGCGAACCATACGCCAAATGCTAATGACCAAAAGTCGGGGGAAAAAAAACAAGAAAAATGAGGCAAAATTATAGGAAAAAATTTAGAAATACAAAAAAAAAAAGGTGAAATTTAAATGTCTTTGCAAATGCAGATAAATAATATTTCAATGATTTCAATTGAATAATAAAAACGTAAAGTCAAGGAGCTAGATTAACCAAAAAATATCGCAAAAGATTGATTGAAATACGAGTACGTTAAGCTTTTTGGCAAAAAAGGTCTACTTGAGATGTGGTCACACTATTCCTACTGCTCTTCACCTCGCTTCGTGCAAAACTCTTGTACAGTCGCGTCAATAAACATATGTATTAACTAAACCTAATTGGCTTATACTTCTGCGTTCTAAACAATCTCAACAAGATTTAATTAATAATAATAATAATAAATAATAATTATTGAGTCACTCACCCCTTCCGCTTCTGCCCACAAATCGCAGATCGTTGAACTTGGCCACTTGGTTCTTCATTACGGCCGTACAGTTCCTTAATTCCCCGCAGAAGTTCTCATCGTTTCCGGCCCGAATGGTCACTATGGTGCCATCCATAACCTCGCCCAAGGCCAGGACCTTGAAGGCGATCGGCAGGGTCTTGTTTGAACGCCAGTGTGTGGGTAAGGTGGTGCAGACCTACGATTATTTTATTTAACATTAAGTCGTTTTAATAGAATTATTTATAATTTCCTTTAATTTTCAAATAGAAAAGATATGAATTTGATTTGAAATCCATTTAAAATGTGTCAAAATGTATGCAACTATATATTTGACATCCTTAAATGCTTTGTACCTCACTTTTGAGCTACATTTTAAATGATTTTAAAAGTTAAGGTGCTGAATTCAATAAAGTTTTAAGGATTTACTGATATAGGTTTTAAAATATTATCATTTATGGATTCCATATTCTTATATTGAATAAAGGAAAGATATTGAAACTAAGGTGATAAGGGGGACTTCAGCGGTCCCCGTATACCTTTAAAAAATAAAAAAACAAAAAAAGGAAAGATATGCATTTTAAAACTGCCCAAAAGTATGCAACGAAATATAAGGAAGTCTCACATGTATCGTAGCCTACTTTTTGGCATCACTTTAAATGGATTTTATATTTTTAAGTGATTTTTTGTTGTTGTAAATATCTGGCTATATATGTATAGATATAGATATAGATAGACTTAATACCCACCACATGAGGTGATCCCGTCTTGACCAGCTCGCCGGGATGTTCGGCGAGCAGGACATCGACGGTGCGCTCGATGAGATTCTCCGGCGTCAAATAGGGACTCGTGTCCACGGGCTTTGTTTTAACATTATTATTGCTATTGTTGTTATTATTATTATTAGTACTCGTATTATTATTGTTGTTGATCGTAGTACTGTTGTTATTATTGTTGTTGCTGGTATTATTATTATTATTGTTGTTGTTGTTGTTGGAGGAGGATGAAGAGGACTCAGCATTGCGTCGCTTCGTTGCGGTCGTTGTTGTTTGCTGATGTTGCTGCTGCTGCTGCGTCTGATGCTGCTGCTGCTGCTGTTGCTGTTGCTGCTGCTGCTGCTGCTGTTGCTGCTGCTGCTGCTGCGTCTGATGTTGCTGCTGTATTTGATTTGAGGTGGTCGAACTGACCTCAGCAGAAATGTGCATTATTGCAGCTGCTATCTTGGCGCCAGGTTCAGGTATTCAGGGCCTCGCTTTGACTTTCGTCACGGTATTCAGTATTCCGTATTCCGTATTCCGTATTCCGTATTCCGTATATGCCGTATATGCCGTATATGCCGCTTTCCCGTATGCCGTATGTTGCCGCCGGGTTTTGGCTCGGTTTTTGGTTTTCGGCTTTCGGTTTTCGGTTTGATTCCCAATGTCTGCCTCAAAGAGTCGACGCATTCAATCCGATCATTGTCAGCTCATTTGGTAAATCTGGAAAATGAATGTGGGACTGCGAATGAAATTCATCGGATTGTACAGAAAGCGCCAGTATTATTATGTGTTGCTGTTCTGTCAACTGAATTCTCGGTGAATTCTCCAAGAAATTCAAATATTTCGAAATTATTTTGAAATTCGTAGACCGAGGCACAAGTAATTGAGATATTTCGAAAATATTTCAATACTCTTATTTATTGAATTACTTGAACTTTGAGTATTTAATATCAATGGCAGCTATAAGAAATCTATTTGCTAGTAATAATAATAATAATAACAAGCCTATATATGGATGAATTAATTCCGGATATAATTAATGTAAGTATGTACATCCGGAATTAATTCATCCATATATAGGCTTGTTATTATTATTATTATTACTTGTTAGCCTCTTAGAGTTAATAACTTTGTTAAAAGAATATTATTAAGGCCATTGCACTTATTGCTTAACACAAATCAAAAAATGCCTTGTACCTTGTAATTAGTGGTAATTTCTTTAAAAAAATAATGTTTTATAATAATAATAATGTTTTATAATAAAGAAATTTCCACTAATTATTGCAATAAACAAATTTTGAGATCCCTTTCTCCCTTAACTTGTGTGTTTTTATTTGAACACATTTCTTTAATCTTTTTCTTGAGTTTCTGTTAGGCTACAAAAATATTTGTTCAAAAAAGCGTTCGGTTTAATTATTGTCCGATTTTTAAATATAAAAAAGAGTTATATTAAACTTTAGTTAAGTTAAGTCTTGTTAAGTTAAGTTAAGTACAGACCCAGATGTTATTTTCATGAATTTATATCTAAGCTAAGAAACAAAAGATCTCTCCAAAAACCAAACAAATTTCGCTACTCAAACTTTTCTTTGTATATTTTTAGAGACCTTTAGAATATGTTTTAAATCATTAGTTATTTTTTTGAACCTAATATTATATTCCCGATCCTTCAAATACGATTTCTTTGCTCACACTTAGGTCTCCTTAGGTTTGTTTCCTTCTTTTTCTAGAATTTATTTTTTGGAATCACCAGAACCTATTTTTTCTGTATGAATGCCAACGCTTTTGTTGCCTTCCTTCTTTGTTTTCACACATTTGCTGCACTGTTTTCTGCTGTTTTTTTGTCGCTTTTTTTTTTTGTTTATTGCCGTCACCGACAACAGCTCAATTATGATTGCACTTTCACCCCGAGGTCCTGGACAAAAGCCGAGATTCTGGAGCGGAATCAGAGCCAGAAGCTGGTACTATGCGGTGTCAGTGTCGAATCGAATCCAATCCAATCGAATCCGTGTCGTATCGAATCGAGCTGAACCGCACACCTTTGCGCACAATTTGCATTTAAGCCGACGTCGGCGAGTGCAGCTCAATTAAATATTAAAAAATCATAACCAATAATGAGGGGAATTCGGGAACAACAACAATAAAAAAAAAAGACTCAGCTAAGATGGCCTGACTGTGCATCTGTGTCGGTCTGGGGCCTCTGTGTTCATGTTCATCAAATGATGGAGTTAAAATGTGGAAAAAATTTATCGAAAGCGCCATATGTTGCCGTTGGCTTGCGTTTGGCCACCAACAAAATCAACAATGAACTGGCTTTTGTTTAAATAAGAATCATTTTGCCGGACACAGTCGCGTTTTGTTTTCATTTTGACATTTTTCCCCACTATATTTTCCATGGATGCCTTTAGTAAACGTTGCCTTTAATTTTCATTCTTGAATTATGTGAGCTATGTGAGAGGTTTGCCTTGGTTTTTTTTTAGTTTCTAAGCGATCTTTTGCTGGATTTATAGAGAATACAAAATTACTCAATAGAATCTATATTTGTTATAACAAATAAAGAGTTTTTAAGGTAATAATTAAGCTTGATTTGATCGAAAATTAAATTAAGA
>JAEIIG010007194.1:0-16475 GCA_018904695.1 Drosophila parvula | reverse complement strand
GTAATATTAATGTTTTAATATTTACTAGGCAAACTAAATAACTTTAATGGATACATTTTCCTAGTTTACACATTTGTACAACATTTTAAAAGTAATCAACTATTTATTTCATTCGTATTTTGCCATATAAAGTGTAATAAATACTTTTATATTAAAGTTTTAAAAATTAAGAACAACTGTGAATGGTGAAGAATTTTAGGCAATGATTAATAATCAAGATTATCCTAAAATAATGTTTAAATATGGAAGAATTGCATATATTAAGATTAAATAGTATTCAAAGCCAAAGTTGCAAACAAGAATAAAATACAAAATATAGGTAGACAAAAGTAAAAGCAGAGGACTGAATATTTTACGCTTTCATTGCAAATATTGTTAAGTATATTCCTAAGAATTTCGTGTAGTATTTTTCATGACTAGACCATTTCTCCCTGTGTGGCCTAATCGCTTCTCTATCTAATAATTATCCCATTCACCTGCAGCTACACTTGGCTGTTTGGCTCGCAGATATTCTGTTGCAGCTGCAGCTGGTGATAAGGCCTCTCTCTCTGCCTCTCTCGGGGATTGTGATAAGCCGAGCACAGCTGAGCTCGTGGCCTAATCTGCGGCGTTATGTGTATGTGTGTGAATTCGCGAGTGTTGCACGTGCGTTGTTATCGTTATCGAAGCATTAAAGAACTCCCCGCATGGCTACGGCCATCTCCCTCGCTCTCCTGGCTGAAGTCAGAGTCCAAGGTATGCAGAGCTCATATCGTGACAGAAAGGCGGCGACGAAGCTTGTATCTCAACACACGTGTTGTGCCGCAGCCTCACCTCGGCAGCTGCTGCTTACATTACCCTCCGCGCTCTCTCCGATTGCGCAATCTGGGTCAGAGCCAAGTATTTCCCAAACATTTTCGCCAAAAACAAATGGGAAGCGCCAAGCCGGAGAGCAACAAGCGAGCGGAGGAGGCGCCGAAAAGTACGCACACATCTGTCAGATACAAATGTAGCTGCTGGATCCTGGGCTCCTGTTATTCCACACACCATTCAACACACACAAACGCACTTAGCGGTGCGCGCGGAGCGTGTGTGTGTGCGGAGAGAGAAAAAGGACGACAAGGATGCTGCGGAACGGAGTAGAGGCAAAGTTTGCTCTTTTATTGTTGTTAGACATTGCATCTTCATTGTTTTTTCAACTTATTATATTTTAAGGGATATATTATGCTTATTTTTACATTTTTTTTATTATATAAAACTTTACAATTGTTTGCTCTTCAAATAATAATAAAATGTATATATATTTTGTGGCTAACACCGTAAGAATACGGCTAACCTTGCGGCCTTAACTCATTAAACAAATTAAATTATTTAATAAGTCCTACAAATTTTACAATAATTGGTTCAGAGTATTTATTTGTAAGCTCTTCCTTGTTTAAGTGCTTAATAGCTTTCTAACTAAGTATTACCTTAAAGAATTAATCGTTTAAAAGCCCAAAGTACTTATATATCCAATTATTCATGTAGAATTCACAAATATTTGCTTTTTTATTACCTTCTAAGTAGGTTGACAAGTGTGAGAAAAGGTTATTAATGGCAACCCACTGTGGTCAGCACCTGCTAAAAATACAAGCTCCCGAGGTATCGCTCTCCCCCCACGTTTCTTCAGATAAGAAGGGCTTTTCCTATGGCTGGTTGGTTTTTGGGTTTAACCCAAAGTGCTAGTACTAGCTTCCCCACCTCTCTCTTCCGCTCACCTGAGTTGTGTTTCTGTGTGTTGCTTTTTGGTATCGCACACACACGCAATGAACAGGACTTCCCCCGAAAATAGAGCAAGGACTAGAGCTGGAGCTTGTAGTAGTTCCTGCTCCGGCTCCTGTTCCCTGTTCCTGCTGCCTTATCTTCACTGCCTGCTGCCTGGATGTCGGGGTCCGCTCTCGGCTCTTGGCACATTCCAAAACACAGCGATAAGCTCGGGGAACTACCCCCTACTAAGTATCACCATGCCCTATTGGGGGCCACTCACTTCCCCCTTGGTCGAGGCCGAAAAATGTGTTTGTTTATCAGGTTCCATGCAGGCGGCGCCATTTTCACTTCAGTTAATTAAGTAAAGGCGCTACACACACACACACAGCGCACTGGAAGGGGGGCCGGGGGGATGGCGGCTGAATGGGTACTGATGATAGTGTAGGCGTGGCTGAAAAATCAATTGGTGAATGCATAAAAGAGGCGTCACGTCACTCGCTCAATGCCAAAGCGAATCATTTCATTTAACAATTTCCATTTCTCAATTCAATGCAAAAATTGCGCATTTTCCAACACTGAAAGAAAGGGCGCGTTGGTTATCCTTGATTACAAAGGGGGGAGATGGGGGAGCCAAAGGATTGTCAACTGGTTGTCATTGTTTCTCTTCCTGCAGCAGCGATTGCTTTATGCTGCTCTGATGCTCTCGGCGAATGGTTAACACCAATCCTGCGCCGCCCCACTTGTTCCTGTATGTGTGCGATAAGCAACACTGCCTCCAGTGTCCTGTCGCGTGTCCTTCCATCCCAAAAAACCCCACTCCAACGCCGCCTCGGAGCAGGAGCTGGGCAAACTGATAACGACAACGCCACCAAACCGGCAAGTGAAAATATTCGTGGGCCGCGAGCGCAGAAAATGGAATTCAGTGAATCACAGGTGAAGGATGAAGAGTAGTAGCAGGAGGACGAGGGTGTAGTAGCAGGCAGGAGGTGACTTCACCTGCCCAGGAACTATCCCTCCCCCGTTGTCCGCCGCCGCATTCAGTTTGAGCTTCGCTTATCTCTGCCAGCAGTCGTAGGACAAAGCCCCTGCTTCACCCCATTCCCGCCCAGAGATGCGCTCCTGACATCGTATTTGGGGGGAAGGGAAAAGGGCAGCCGGCGCTCTGCCACTGATAACGCACTGAGCGAAAATATATGGGCCCCTATATATTACTACAGACAATATTTTCTATTTTAAAATCATCTCAAAATTGTAGAAAATATAAAAAGAAACTTATTTGTTGTGTTGTTATTTTGTTTGTTGTATTTTTGGTACGCCTTATAATTATCTTAAGAACGATTAAATAAATAAATATATAGTTAGACTTAGGTTAAGTTAATTGAAATTAAGTTTAGAAATATTAGGGGAATATTTAGGCTTACTAAAAAAAATACTTAGCAAGTTCCATTCAGTTTTGTATCTTGTAATCAAGTTATCTACGAATATAGTTATTTAATATCACTTATTTATAATAACCTTATATAATAAGTAAATATGTAGCTTCCTTATTAATTTCTCTTGATTTTTTTAAAGGATATATATTATTTCTGTATCTTCTACCCACAAAATAAATTTCAAACCGATCGTACAAGTACAAGTATTATAGTCACAAACAAGATATAAGATGCTATCTTTTCTTGCTTACCTTGGGCAGTCCCAAAATGTAGGCAAGGTTTTTTAGTCTGGCTGGACTGCAGCTTTCTTTAACTAATTAACTAAATGTTTAGTTGCATTTGCTCTGATTATACCTCAGTTCAAGCCCCACTTTTCCTCTTAGTGTACTGTCTCCTTTCCTCTTTCCTCCTGTGCTGGCTGTGTGCACTCCATTTAAAATCTTTTTGCTTATCGCCGCTCGCTGCTCGCCTGATTGATGGCCATAGATAAGACTTGGGCCCAGCCCAGTTTTTGGGTGGGACTACTGCCTGCCTGCCTGTTTGTTGTGTGCCCTTGTTGTGTGTGTCTGGGTGTTAGTGTTGGTGTGGGGTATGGATGGGTGTCCTTGCTGTGCAGCTCGGTTCTGTTGTGCTCCATTTGGCATTGTTTGGTCCCATTAGCGCCGGGTGTTATCAGTTCTCCAGCTACTACTGCTCGCTCTCTCTCTCGTTCTCTGTCCCCCCTTCTCCCTTTCTCTCTTTCTCTGAACGGGAATGGCTGAGTGAGAGTTTTGCGATAAGAATGTAAAATATAAAATATGGCGCATGGCGCTGCCTCCTATCTCTCGTTCGCTCGCTTTTTCTCTGCCGCTCGCTTGGCTGTCTGAGGAATGTCCTTTTTGTGGCCAGCAGCCCCTTGCTCCTGCCCCTGCCCTCTCCTGCTGTGTGTGTGTGTGTGTTGGTATTTTGTCAATTTAATGGCTCGCTCTCGCTACACTGAGACAAACGCTCTTGCTCCACCCACAACTCTCCTTATCAGCTGCTTTTGCTGCTGCTGCTGCTGCTGCGTTGTCCTGCGTGCTGTGTGCCTTGTTTTTGTTGTTTTGGTCCTGCCTGCCTCCTCCTTGCAGTTTGTCATTTGGCCGGCTGCAGTCGCTGGCCATAAGGATTTATCATCCTGGCCCAGTCACACACCAAAAACGAGCAACAGGATAAAGGATAAGCGATTTATGTGTGTGCGTCGTGCCCGAGTTTTTGCTTTAATGAACACGAATTATTTACAGACGAGGGCAAATAAATAAGGAAGTCCCCACAACTCTTAAAGAACGTTTACAGATTTTTTAAGGATTTAGAAAGGAAATTTACAGATTAATTTAGTGGAGTATTTAATCTTAAAAATTAAGTGCAAGTTATTTTTTAAACAAAGTATAAAATTAGACAACCCAAGCCTTAAACATTCTTTTTTAATGTAAATATATAAACTCATATTTTTAGCATTTAAGAACTAACCAGAAATATTATTTAAGATGTAGCATAATTATTTAAATTATTTAATTCAATTTAGTTTAATCTCCAGACTCAGAAAGAATCGTTTCTTACATAAAAAACATTACAAATGAGATTCTTAAAAATAATATTCTGCAACTAAACACTCAATCTTAAATTTATTAATATAAACCACTAAAATAATATAAGTTCCCTTGAAACATTTAATATTACCAACTTTTCCTGGCTTATAAAAGCCAACAAACAAATAAAAAAAAAGCACAGCTAGCATAGCACCCTCTGCAAGTAATTTGTAATTTACGAAAATTGTTATTATCCTTGAAAGTTGAACCTTGAACTCGCCCCCTTTGTTGGCGGACAGGACATTTAGCAAGCAGGACAAATGCTTTTTTATTCGTTGACCACAGAAAACTTTCGCTGATGGGAATCTCGCACTGAACTTCAGGCGGGGCAGGGTAAGGAAACGATGATGACGATGATGATGAGTCCTGTTTGTCTTGGGGCAGAAGCTCACTTTCATCAGCATGTGAGGAGGCGCAAGGCAGGACATAAATGGTTATGATTTTTATGGTGCGACCCCAGAAACACTTTTTTCGGGCATGAGTCAGTCTTGCTCGGCTCACAAGACCCTGACGGAGAACAGGAACAGGAAGAGAAGCTGTAGCAGAAGCAGGAACAGGAGCAGGCGGAGGAGCCACCAACAATGGCAGCTCTCGAGAACTGCCAAAGGAGCAGGCAGGAGAGGAATGTCAGGCTGATAAGGACGACACACACTGAGCCACGTTTCCGATGAGGCCTTCGCTGTCATCTCACATCTCACAGCATCGCTCACATGTGTGTCTCGGGCAGAAATCGGAATCGGTAGTGAATCAGCTGCAGGAAGGAAAGGGGGTTGCCTGGTCTCTGGTTGAGACAGTCACAATAAGGAGAACTGCTCCTGGGAGATGGGTATATTAGCTACAGGAGAAAGCTTGTGTTTACTTGGGTTATATTTGAAAATATAGGGTTAATTTTAATGTAGAAATACTCCATGAAAGTACAATACTCCATGAGTATTGGGTGAGGTTTTAATGAAATCGGTTGTTTAAAATATAAAACTAAAGAATATTTAAAGATAAGAAAAGTTCTTACATTTATTTGTATTATTATTCTTTTGATCTTTTATGTTCTGAGTTATTCTTAGGGGTTATTCCATGCTAAAAGTAATTTAAAGTAGGTCTTAAAAGTGACCTCTTCAAAGTTAAATCCTTTGATTAATTAGTAAACACATTTTGCTGAGTTTTACTATTTTTTGAAGCCTCATATGATCTCCTAACTCAATGTAAAATGAACCCTAGATAACCATTTCCCTAATGAGGAACCAAGGATAAGGGTATTTCCTAATTCGTCACAGTCTGCCTAGACCATCCGAAGATTCCACTTCCTTGCCAAATTGAGCTGATCAAGCAGGGGTGCCCAATCGCATATTCCCCTTAACCAAACCCATTTTCCTTATTCCCATTGAGGTGAGCGAGACAGACAGATAGAGAGAGAGAGAGAGATGGCGAGCGTGTAAAATATTTTTATTGCACCTTCCTTTTATGATGGCACTTCCGGCTGCGATAACAGCAACGTCGTCGTCGTCGTCTCTGTTCCCCGTTATCCACTCGAGATCTCCTCCTCCTGAAGCACCGTTGACAGGAGCGCAGGCACCCAAAAAAGGCAAAGAAAAAACAAAAAGGAAGAGCGATTGAGAGGCAGGCGCAGGCATTGGCATCCTCATCATAGACAGGGGCAGACGGACTCTCGGCATAGCAATTAGCTTGGCGAGTGTGCTGTATCTGCATCTCAACGTCTCTACCTGAAGGTATGCCACGGGGCATACCTCCTACATCGCCTCGTCATTTGCTCATTTGATGACTGGCGACTGGCGACTGGACCAGCAAACGTTTAATGTTTTACAAGCCACTTTCGGGCTCAATTTGCGTATGGCGACAGGCTGTGGAGAGGGGAAGAGGAAAGCGGGCAGAGGGCACAGGAGAGAAAGAGAGAAAGGTAGTGAGACAGAGAAGGAGACGGCGCTGTCTCAATATCGGTTATAGGATCATTGACACTTTTGTCAACGTTGCCTCGCGCCCGCTTCTTGAAATGTATCTCGAATGACGGCGTTGCCAACAGTGTTGACAGCTTGGTTGTTTGGCTGTTTCAGACCGCGCCGGGGTCGCCATCAGTACCATATTGGGGGATTTAAATCGTATCATATTTTATATTTAAGGAATATATATTCTTTTAATTCAAATATAACTCTTCACGGTTTATACTTTTCAATTTATATAAAAATCTTTTGGTTTGAAACGTGAATATTTAACTATGTATTTATTAAGTTTATATTAATTATTGCCTAATTCACATAATATTTCCCTATTTATTTTGCAAATTTAGGCTGTTTTCATCCCATTTCCTTTGCCTGTTTTAGCTATTTTCGGCCCTGCCATTGTTTCGCAACACAATTGGCTAAGTAATCTGTAAGGCGGAGACCACGAGTTGGCCGGCGACTTGGGTTTTATGGCATTCCGGCTTGACTTTCGCCTCTCAGGAGTCGGGAATCGAAAATGAGTCGAGTCTGCCGTGGGCTCGGTCCCGGTCCCGGGCTTTGTTTGTTGGCTGCCTTTAACGACGTCAACTTGACGCCGAACTAATTGATGCGATAACTCGTGTTTATCACTCACTTACCCAGAGAAACCGAGCGAACCAAGAAGGAACCGCGGAGGAGCGCCAGGCCAGGGCCAGTATTCAAAACAGAAACAGGCCCGAATGTCGATAACGTTGAAATATATATATATATATATAGCATATATATATATATATAGTATTTTTGAAAGAGCAAGGAAGGCGACAAGAAGGAACGTTTCGTTACCATTTCCATTTCCACTTTTTCGTTATCGGGCAGCCGTGCTGCATTTTTGTGCTGCCGCCGTCTTTATCCAATATTTTAATCTCGCACTTACCAACCGGGATGACTGACTGACTGACTGACTGAGGAGCGGAGCGGAGCGGAGTCCAAGATAAGGATTTAACGACAACAGAACAGAGGGAACAGAGGGGAAGCGGTGCCGAAAAGGGGTTGCAAGTGGCACCCGCATATAGCGGCCGGCGGCTTCCTGATGCATTAAGCATATTTTATGACCACTTAGCGAACTCGAACTCGGACTGAAACTGGGACCACCGAATGGTGGTGGAGTAGCCAGAGAAAAGGAGGTCAATAAAACGAGTCCACTGCGGTTTCGTATTACTCACGGTCATCATATAGGTACATATACTAGGCCAAGATTCCAGATCTGCCGCTAGAAAATCAAGGAGCGAGCTACTACGGCCATAAAGCGATAGATGATATTTAGCGGATAAATGAGTCACAGGAAAGTCAGGTAGAAAAATAAGATCTGAGGGTAGGAAAAGAAGGATCTGCATCTGCATATGTGGGTATAAAATATGAATAGAGTTAATGGTTAAATGGGATTAACAAGGCTAATATTATTAGGGAAATTAATTCGTGTTGTATTTATTTAGTTGGTGCTAGTTTATAGGTATAACTAAGGGCTAACAGGAGGTATTGAGCTACAGCTATTAAGTGCTTTCAGCTTGATTATATCTTATTATCAATCGGGTTTATACATTATATTTATAAATATGGGAAATCATATTCACATATAGAAATATAGGAATATAGGAATATAGGAATATTTTTAACATATACTAAAACTAGACAGTATAGATAACCGTCAGACAGTTAATAAAAATAATAGCCTGCTTTTTGGAGTACATTTTTAAAGGACATTTCCAATTTCAATATTAATATCGTAATATTTTGGTTAGTTGGTCTAAAGTTTTATTTTTAAATCAGAAGTTTTTTGGGATAACTTATAATATCTATAATATTTCAGGATTTATTCATTTGTCTTCCTTTAACCATCCCTTAAAGTCTAAACTAGGTTTATATGTATATATTTTCGTATTTCGTATCTATTTGGAATTATCTCACTTGTGGTTCTGATCTCTCTCTCCCCTTACTCCTGCCTGTCTCCTGTTTTCTGTTCTCCGTCTGTTTTCCAGCGATAATAACTCAAAATTTCTGTCTGGCTTTTCGGCTGAGTTGAGTTCTTAATCGTGATTTTACTTACAGAACGTTGTGGTTTCTGTGTGCGCACTGGGAGCTATGCCATAATTTCTGGCGGTGGCGCGCAGATACGCGGCATGAAATTTAAATCACTTTGATTGATTGCTAGATTAGCGCAGCAGGCAGCCGGGGGTGGGGCATGGGGAGGAGGGCTTTAATTGGGAGCCGGGGTGGTGGCAAGGTGGCAAACAGAGATAAAGGCGGCGAGCAGGAGGGAAGCGGGCTCAGCTCGCACCTTGGCTTATGTTAATTGATTTAATTTCGCTACAATGAAGTCATCGCTTATCTGGCAGACTTCATAAATATGCAGGCAGGCAGCAGGCTCTGGCTTCAAAAATGAATTAAAAAGGGGGGGTGGTGAAAAGTCGGTGCCATAAGGAAGGGAAAAGGTAGGGAAAAGGAAGGCAAAGGGAAGTGAAACTGTCAGCAGCTCGGCACCTGCTGTGTCTGTGCGGAAAAAGAGACGCATTAAGCGAGAGCGAGAAGGCCTCAAGTCTCAAGGTTGAACAATTTCAGTGTTTTTTATCGTTTAGTTTTTTCTTTATTTAGTTTTTTTTTTTTTGTGGAAATGAGTTGAGCAACCATGGATTATATAACACCGATCCCGTCTCTCTCCCCTTTAAAATAATGTGCGAGTTTCGAGTTACAACAGCCACAGTATTTTTTTTTTTAGGAGTTTCCAGCGGAAAAAGAAGCAGTTTGAGAGCGAGAGAGAGAGAGAGGGATAGGGCAAGAGAGCAGACAAAAAAAAGTTAAGTAGATTTATTTCATGATAAATGTTTTTTTCATTGTTGTTGCCACAATCGCAGAACAACAACAACAACAACAAATGCTGCCTGTACTATAATCTTAACGATGCATCTAACCGAAAAGCGAACGAAATGAAATAAAAGCGACGAATGGGGGAGGGAGAGAGACAGCAGTAGCATAAGTAGAAATAACCCCAAAAAAACAAAAAACAAAAAACAACAACAAGAAAAACAAGCAACAACTGTGAGTTTGCTCGCTGCTTTTGCCTTTGCCTTTGCCTGCTGCCTTTGCCTTTTTCATTTTATCAGCGTGAGGATCTCTTATCAGCTCGCTTGCATCTGCGCGCTCTCAGCGGAGTTTTATTTCGTTTGGTGCGCTGCAGAGAGGAGGGATGGGGGGATAAGGGGGGCCATCGAGGTCAGCGGAAGAGGCGGGAGCGGGGGTGTGTGGCTCCAAGTGCCGCGTCATTCGCAATTGCAGCCTTTAAGACACTGAAACATAAAGCGATTGAAAAACTTAAATACTTTGAAATAATTCTTACACTTGAAGTTTTCTTTTAAAATATTTTAATATGTTGTATAATGTTAAAAACTCTAAAAAAAAGAACTTATTTTCTCTAGCTTTTAACCTTTTTATATCCCGAAAAAATTACGGTAAATTCACCTCATGAAAATCACCTGATTTTTACAGTGCTTTTGGCACATGAAATCTTCACCATTTTATACTAAACGAATTTAAGATTTTTACTTTACATACATAAAAAGAGAATATTGTTAAAAGTTATTTAGATTATTGAGCCTTCTATTTTTTGTGTATTTTATTTATTTTTATTTTTTGCCAGTTTCTCTGCTGGCGCTCTGCCGACACCCGCACGCTATTAATATTCGTACGACTTCGGCAAAGGTCTTCGGTTATGCTCTCAGCAAATTAAAGCACAGTATCAGTGATGTCCCACTGTCATACTCTAGCTAAATCTAGCTGTTTTTGGCGTTAAATATGTATTTTTTTAGTCATAGCTTTATTTCACGCCGTATTACCAAAATTGTTGCTATTTTTTTCGCATCTTTTCTCATCTCACTTTATTCATTTTCTCATTTTCACAAATGAAATGTCGGCATGTGTTTTAATGTAATTATATATGTAATGATATATACTAACAAATAGTATACTCTACATATATGTATATGTATATTACATATTACATTATTAGTTAATAATATATGTATTTGAATGAACCTGCATTATTTTGACTCTTCGAACTCATTCGCATTCACTTCAGGTGAAACCCCGTATTTATCATCTTTTTTCGGTTTAATATTTCACTCTCATTGCGGCTACTCATTGTTGTTGTTGTTGTTGCTTCTGTTGCTGCCTTGTATTTTTAGCATATTTTCTTGAAAACGCTTATTCGATGTAGTGCAATCAGCAGACGTTGATCTGTCGCATTTGTTCATATTAATGTCAATAAATGAGCACGTAACAACAGTGGCACACATTCATGTATGGTGGCTTGTAGCAACATAATTGCTAAACAATTGCCTCGGTCAGAGCCAGAGAGATGAATAAAGGTGGAAGAGAGACGGGGCCAAGTGTTGGCAGTTCATCACCCCAACAACAACCAACAACCAACAATCACCAACAACAAAAACACCAACCAGCAGCAGTAACAACAATGCGAAGCAACCGCAGCGGGCGCGCATTTATCAAAAAACCTTTTGCAGATATTCACGCATGAAGTGTTTATCGCTGCATAAGCTGCAAAACGAAAGAAAAACAAAATAAAAAACAAAAAATAACATCCACGAACTGTGGAAAATATATTCTAACACATAAGCAGCCGGCAAGAAAGGCTAAAAGTTTGATAATGATCCATCTAAGGGAGAACGAACAAGGGAATACCCTTGAAAGATACAAGTTAAAGTGAGAGAACTTTAAAATTAATAATAATAAATAATAATTATTATTATTTATTTATTATTTTAAATCTCTTTTTTTGATATTGAATAAATCTTAGGCATAAGAAGATGAAAAGCTTGTAGGTACTTAAGCTGGGCAGGCCTGTTTTTAGCCTATTTTGTATTAACATTTCAAACGGGTATTTCTTAAGGACATTATTAGAAATCATAACTTATACAATATTAAATATTTATTATATAAATACAAAGAAATAAAAAATGAAATATGAAGAATGCAAAATACTACAAAAAAATCAATTTTACCGGGAATTTTACCCATTACCGTGTAAAGCAGAAATAAACAAATATAAATGTTCAATGCCTTTGGTAACTATAATAAAAGGTAATCAATTGAAAAAATAGTAATTTAACATTTTGAAACGTGTAACAAAAACATAAATAAATGGTACAAATCTCCGTAGTTTCGACTCACGTACATAGGTCAATAATTATGCGTCCCTGAACTGCGCCATCTATCTCATGGCTACTTTTGCCAGGGTATTTCAGAGTCGTGCCATGGTCCAAGGGGTGTGGTGCCGCAAAGGGGGTTGCGGCAAGGGAGTTAGCAGCGGCAAGCGGCACGTTTAATGAATCTAATTAAAAGTCAACAATGGCAAAACGAGATAATCGTCGCAAAGGCACAACATGAACCGGGGAAGGAGGAGTGTTGCCAGGGTGGAATGGAGTGGGTTGGTGTTGGGCCACAACGCATGCGCAACATGCTGGCAATGCTGCCAACAACAGCTGATTGCGGTGAATAACGGAGAGAGCCCAGGAGATAGCAGAAAGGCAAGAGAGAGAGCGAGCACCGACCATGATGCAACTGTTCAAAGGTGCTCTTCTCCATAAACATTATTAGAGGCAAGCGATAGCAAGCGAACGACCGAACGAAGAAAGTCCCCAAAAGAGAGCATTTCTCGCGATAAGACCACCTTGCATGGTTCCAACATGAAACAAACCCAGGGAGAGGATGAGAAAGAGAAACCTCCGCTGGAGATTGTTATCGCTGGGAAAAAGAAGAAAACGTTTTTTTTTTTTTTTTGCATCTGCAAAGTTGCCAGGGAAATGGAAATAAACCAAACGCCGATAAGAATCAGAAGAGGCGGAGATGGGGAGTGCCGCGAAAGAGAAGGAGAAAGAGTAGCAGAAGCAACATAAAAATAGATCTACGGCGGGCGATAAGCCCCGAAAGGAAAAACTGAGAAAAAGCTGGAACAAAAGCCCCCGTGAGCCAAAAACTGCAGAATGAAGATGATGGAGACGCAGATGCAGATGGAGATAGATGGAAAATGGATGGATGTGGATGTGGATGTCGATGGAGATGGAGCAGGTGACTGATAACCCAAGGAGAAGCGGAGAATGCCACTGCAAAGAAAGTCTCAAAAGGTTGCAAAGAAGACAGTTCTTCGAAGATTTCATATTATTTTCCAACAGAATTCGCTTAAAATGAGAGTTACCGGCAATAAAATTAGTTAATAGCATACAACTAAGGTGGTACTAAGGTGTTTTTCCTAATTTGACGTACTTTGGCCCTATAATTCCCAACTGGTTCCAATTGAGCCAGCCTGGAATCGATTTATCGATTGTTTTTGATTGGATATAAGCGTTATAATGATACCAATTGTAATTAAATCTATTTTAAAGGTATATAATAATATTTTATAAATGTATTGTTATAGTTTAATTTATTTATTTAAAATAAATAATATTTTAGAGTTTTAAATGAATACGATAATTATCTTTCCTTTCTACGGAACATACATATTTTGTATTTTCAAATTAAACAACAAAATACCCCTCATTTTTTTCCTGTGTGCCAGCTACAATGTATCTCTTCGTACCCATTTCGCTCAGTGCACTCAGATACAGATACAGAGATACAATTAAACACAAAACGCTTATCACTAAGCAATAATCAGAATTCCATTAGCCGTAGACGCGATATCGCTGAAAAGCATCTCCCTCGCGCACACACAAGCACACAAGCACACAGCACAAGCACCAGCACACACACCCCCTTGGCCAGTGTATCTTGGTATCTGTATCTGCAGTGTGTGTGTCGGTGAATGTGTATCTGTATCCGTTCGCTGCCGGTTCAGTTGGCTCAGCTCGGTTCTGTTGGGTTTTGAGTTTATTTCAGCTCTGCCACTGCCACTGCCACAGCCACAGCCGCTGCTCGCGATGTTATCTAACTCTGCGCTCGCCGCGCTGCGCCCTTATCAGTGCTTTATCAGTTTTTGTTTCGAATAATTCCGAGGCGAGCGAAGGAAGTCGACCGCAGAGCAGCAGCAGAGCCGTCGGTCTCCCGGTCTCTGGGTCTCTGGCGATATCTTATTTCAGTACCAATCCGAATCCCAATCCATACGAATGCGAGAACGAGTTCGAGTCCAGCCTCAAGATAGGGCAGCAGATAGACGCTCTGGCAGACGCTGGCAACCGAAAGATAAACAACATCCCGGTCTCTCTGTCCCCTCCACACACCCGTCTCTCTGCCTGGTCTCTGTTCCCGGCATCAACAAACATCAGCTGGTTGGATTCCACTTCACTCTTCACCGCTCTCCGCTCTCCACTCTGCGCTCTCCGCTCCTCGTTCGTCGCTGCGTCGTCATCGGCGTCGTCATCGTCACTCGGTTCGCATGGTATCTCTTCCCGTGCCCCGCTGCTGCCTGTATCTGTATCTCACAGATACACAGAGAGACGCCGCGCATGAAATTTCATTACTCACTTTCAGTTGGCTGTGGAACGCGGAGCGAGCAGCAACCACGAGCGGTACAGAGCCCAAGCACGAGCGCGAGCACGACCGAATGACATACGAAACGTTCGTCATAACGAAAATTTGAATAAAATTTCATGGAATTTGAATACAGTGAAGTGAGAATCGGAAAAGCAAGTGAAGTGACCACACAATTACACCGCAAATCAATCTGAAACCGAAAGCTAAAACATGAGTGAGTGACACACGAGTGAATAAACCAAAAGAAACAACTTAATAAGCCGGGATTAGCAGCCAAAAGTGGATTACCTTATATGACAGCCATGCTGAGCAGCAACTCAAGAGGTGAGAAGCGTACAAAAGTCGTTTTAGAATAAGGTAAACATATTTGAACCCAAGGAAATTGGGGAAACCCTATGAAGGAAATCCTACAAAGGCTAGAAAGGCACATTAAACTTATAAAACTGCTAAGAGCTGATCTCAGAGCTCTGTTCGCTGTTCTCTGTACAATTAAAACTGGTTAAGGTGTTGAAGTATTCATCATTTCCCTAGAAATTTGTCCAGAACTCATTTACATGGTTTTACAAGCTTATCAAATATGTATTCTTACTTTTAAATTAAGTTTAAAAACAGCCTATTCCTAATCTTAATAAAGAAATACCAGTTTAAGAATAAAACGAATTCCTGGAAAGCAAACAAATAACAAGCACATGTTATCTTGACTTGAATTTAACAGCAGGATAAGTTGCCTTTCTGATTATATATTTCAAATATTTCTAAGATTAAATTCTCTTTCAATTTGTTCATGGAAAGCAAAGAAATTATTCGTGATGACAAGCACATTTTAACTTGATTTTACACTGGCTTTATAACATATTAATTATTGAAAGGGATTTTAATATAATTTAAATTTGAATTTAAATGAAAAACTGCTTAGAGATCTATCTTAACTAATTTTCCCTTAAAAAGATTGCCATACTTAGGCCACATTTAGGCCAGGCCTAGACACTTTTTCCCGCTTAATTTTAACCTGTAAGCCATGTGTGTGTGGGTGTTGCAAATGCAGAAATCCCGCCAATTGCCAGCCGTTGGGGAAAACCCAAAAAGTGAGAAGAATCGAGGATGCGGGAAAAGGGGAGAGGGCCCCTCCATGTCCGACACTGTAGTCCAGGTCCAAGTCTGTGTCCGCGTCCGCGTCCGCGTCCATGGCAGCCAGCTTTCAGTTGCTTATCAGTCGCCTATCTGCGCTGTGTGGCTTCACATTCATTCCACGGCCAGCTCAGCTCTCGGCTCGGCTCTGGGCTCAGCTCATATGTATCTGGAGCTCTGCGAGTGTGGGTATCCGTATCTGTGTGTATGTGTGTCGCTATCTGCAATCTGCGGCAAGCGAGCGAGCGAGCGAGCGAGCGAGGAAGAAGCTGAAATAAAACGAAGGAATTCTGCGGATTGTTGTTATTATTGTTATTATAATTCCTTCGAAGTGAATAATCAGCGAAATATAATCAAAAATGAGAAAAACAACACAAAGAGGACTGGATGAGGAGCAAGAGATATGTATTGAGAGAGGGGAGGGGATGCAATGAAGTAATGGAAGTGGAAGTGAAGGCTTGGACACCGGCCTCGCCACCAACTATCATCTACTACTGTGCGTAGTTGGGCCAAGAGTGGACGAGGAGATACTGAGATACTCAGATACCACTGGGAATGGTTGTACAAACAATGAGCATCATCGGCCCTCGCAGCAATTATTATCGCTTTCGGAGTACCGAGCACCGAGCACCGAGAGCCATTTGGCTGGAACTATCTGCGATAAATATCTACGACTATTAGCCCAAGACCTTTGGTATCCATGAAATTCGGAACTCGGACTCGGACCTTGCCCCAAACCCACATCCATGTAACTCTCGCAGATGCTCATCTTTAGGGAATAGGTTTACTAAGGCAATATGGATAATTGCAGGGTATCTAAGCTTTATTGAAGGGTAATTAACACCTCTAGTAGCTGTAATAATATATACGCATTATACTACGAAGTTAAAGTTAATAATACATTTAAGGAAAATGGAATATACTTGTATTAAATGAATTCCTAGAAATAAGGTAGATACTTGGATATATTATATTTTGCACTGAAAACTATTACCGAACGATGTGACGTGATCATATTTCTGACATATATCATAGGTATAACAGAAAAACTAATTGAGCAGAACTAAGGAACTTTAAAGAGTTCAATTATTAAGCTCTAATTAAAGTATTTT
>JAEIIG010007191.1:0-21533 GCA_018904695.1 Drosophila parvula | reverse complement strand
ATCATTATTAATATATACATACATACATATATTCACGAACTTTAGCACTAAAAGAGCTTTTTAATTGAGGCAAAGCAGGGGTGGGCACCGAACTTCGAACTTGGAGCCAAAAACAACTTTTTTTATCCGTTTTGCTGTTGTTCCCATAACTAAATCTTCAAATTAGAACCGTTTACATATTAATTTGTTTCATAATATTTGTTTAATAATGTTAATAATGAAATATATGTATATATAAATACAAACAAAGGAATAATAGAATATTTTATATATATTCTGTTGAGCTCAGGTGTTGGGGGTTGGGGGGTTTCAAAACTCCAATCAGAGCCAAAAGACAAAAAAAAAAAGAAAAATGTGGAAAGAGGGGAAAAACAATTTTTGGTATCCATTAGATACGCAACTAATACTACTCCAGAGCGAGGAGAAGGGGCGTTGGGAGTGGGGGAGGCGGGGGCTACACTCACCCCCCACGGGACACACAAGGGTTAAGCCCCCGGCCCCCACTGCGCTTTTGTTGGTGCCACCTTCGCTTGCCTCGTCCGTAGTCATCGCGTACCTTGTGTATATATTTTTAGGGGCGCGCAACCTTTCAAGCAGCTTAAATCGTATCCATAGGCATTATGTTGCCTCCTCTCCGGTACGTCTATGTATATTCTGCAGGTGTGTGTGTGTGTGTGTGAGCCGCGATTTAAAGGCAAAGCCCTAAATAAGCCAACGAGAGGGCAACAAAAAAAAAAAAAAGAAATAAGAAATAAAGCAGAGAAGGAGGAATGGAAAATAAATTTCCATTTGCATTATTTCGCCTTAAGTTTTTAAAAATAAATTTAATTAGTTTCGGTCTATATTATCCTTTACTGGTGGCGAAATAAAGATGGAAATAAATAAAATTCGATGCGACAGACAAACATTTTCGCATTCAATAGTTGCAAGTTTTTCTTTTTTTTTTATTATCTGTTTATTCTTTTTTCTTTCTTTTTTTTGTGTGTCATTTTTATTATCATTTTTTTAATGGGTTTTGTTTGTGATTTTTTGCGTGGCCAAAAAATGTTTAATCAATATATGCGGGCAGCCAACGAATATTTTGTATGTAAATAGAGCTGGGGGGCATGCCACGGCATCGAGTCGCATGGCACACCACACACACACAGACAGTTACACACACATACATATGTATGCATCCATTTTTTATTGACACACATTCATTGCGGATTTTTCTTTCCCATTTCCACTTCCATTTCCATTTGGAATTTTTGTTCTGCGTTTTATTTTCGCCCCTCGTATTCATTCGTCGCCACTCCTTCAAACATGGCCAAGCATATTTATTGGGGCTCTCAGGCCTTGGGGATATTTTCCAGGTGTTGTTGCGGTCTAAATGGACAGGGAATTATCCTGCGGTAGTGCCGTGCATGAATTACCTGCAGGCGGCAGGCTCAGGCTCAGGCTCTACTTTGCATCCTTTGCTCGCTCTCTTGCTCTCTCGATACAAAAAATGTGTGCAGGATGATTCGAATTAAGTTTGCAGAGGATTCTACTTAAATAAAATAAGTATGCAATTGTTTTTATTCATTTATACTACTTTTTATAGGGGAGTTAAAGGCAGAACCAATTGAATTTCACACATTTAAATGTGTGTTTTATTGACCGTTTATTACGCATTTGATCCTGCCGAAAATAAAATAAAGTTCACCTGAAAAGGTGTTCAAATATTAAAAGGCCTTACCCCCCCTTTAAAAATCCCGGCATTTAGATACCTTATTTCCTTTGCTAGATAAATACGTGGAATTCCCTGTATGTCAATCAAAAAATGAAGGAGTTCCTTCATTATTTTCAAAGGAAGCAATCAGTTAGTCCTGCCAAAATGTGTCACTCTCTGTCGTTCTTCTTCCCTTCATCCTTAACCCTCGCAATTTATATGACCGAAAATTGCAATGTCGGTTTCATTACGCTTACATGTGTCGCGTGTTTGTGTGTGTCTGGTGTGTGGTGTGTGTGTGTTGTGTGTGTTGTGTTGTGTGTATATTTATGTGTTCCTTAGTGGCACAAAACGGAAAACACGGCACAACACAACACCACTCCAAGTCACTCACTCGATGGCAACCGCCTCACCTTCTTTTAACCCCCTTCGTGGGTGAACGTGTGTCGGAATGTTCATTTCATATATATTCTTATACGAGTATATATGTTTATATATATATTTTTTGGCGTTGCCAAAACAAAATTCCATGGCATTGCTAGGAGGGGGAGGGTGGTGGCCGGGCGGGCTGTGACCCATCCCAAACCAAATTGAATATAAAACAATCAACTTTATATTGTCGTCTGACACGACACGAAAAAATACACGCAATAGGCCCCCAAAAAATTGGTAAGAGAAACAAAAGAAAGAAAAGCCTGCAACGGATAAAAAAGCAAAAGGGCAAAACTCCACACGAAATAGAGAACAGCTGGAATGACTTAATAGGAAAGATCGCTAAAGGATTCCATTACAGTTCTCCTTCGTCAAGGTAAACCAAAGAATCATCAAAATTGCGTTTTTATTAGAGAATAAGTTTAATTTTTTTGATGGTTCCTAATAGTATTTGTTATAATACAATTTTTGAAGAAGTAATTTAAGTAATTTAGTTTCTTTAGCGATAGAAACGCATACTTGTTTCAGGGATTCGCACCTAAAATTCCCAAGTACGAATTCGGTGACAAGCGGGAAAGCGCTGAAGTTGCATAAATTTGTCAAATAATTTCGAATAAAACTACTAATAGAAATTCCTTTTCAAAAGACAACCCCTGCTAGGTGAAAGAAAGTATTTCTTTTATCGAAGCCTGACTGTGCATGATGACAACTTTGGGATTGTGGAATAGCTTACAGACGGAATTGGATAATGGCACTCGACTAAATCAGCTTTATATTGTTTTTCTTTTATTATTATTTTTAGTTTTCGGAGGGCCTTGCTTTTCGTCTTGTCCTGTTTGCTTTTTTTTTTTGTTTTTATTATTTTCCGTTTTGAGGTTACCGGGTTAAGTTTATGACTTTGCACGCATTCGCCTGCAATAAGGAGCGGGTTGGGTTGGATTGGGTTGGGCCTGGTCTGGTCTGGTCGCCTTGGCTGGCTGTCGTCCTTTAACCCCCTTAAGCGCCCCATGTCCGTTTTTTTTTTTGGTGACTAAATGAAATCAACTCCAAGTGTGGCGCCCCGAAAGTATGGCAAAAGTAAAACTTTCAGATTGCCTCAACTTTTGGAAGGGAACAAGATTTTATTCTTTTCAGTCAGTCCTTCGTGATTTCCATTCTTTTTTTTTTTTAAGTTGAAAAGAAAAACACAGTGGGCGCTGCTATAATTGGATGGATTCTGGTTAACAAAGGCAACCTAGTATTAATTTTAAATGTATATGTATAAATTAAGGCAACCAAATGTTTCAACTAATTATAATTAGAAATCAATTAAGGGAACAGGAATAGCAGCAAGCAGAAAGGTTTCTTTCTCCTCCTTTAAAGTGTGCTATATTAAAAGCTCTCATATTTGTGTGACCTCCATTGTATTTTTATAATATCTATATGCGGGTTATTTGTGTTGTTGCTGCTGCTGCTGCTGCGGCGGCGGCGGCTGCTGCGTGTGCGTTGTATCCAGACTCTCGTGTGTGTCTGTGTCTATGTGTTTGCGTAACCCTGGACTTAGCCGCCAAAAACGGCTGACAATGACCTTTGACATTTGCCACACACTCAAAAACTGCAACACACTTGCCACCATCTACCCTCTACCCCCTTTTTAGCCTCTTTTCTTTTTCTGCTGCTGCTGCTGCCACGATTTTCCTTGCCTTAGGTTTTGCGGCTTGGTTTGGGGCTTGCAGGGTGCGAACATACATAATTAGCTTTGCCTCAAAAAGCTGGCCTTTAATTTCCATCAAATTGCCTAATGCGAAACACACTATAGCCGTGGAACAACAACAACAGCAGCAGCAAGAACAATCTACAACACCGCAACAATCATAACTAACTCATTAGCACGGAAAAACTTTTCGTTTGCCACCCCCCTCTCCCCCTTCCCACCTTGGCGTGGCGCTCGCCCCTCGTGTGGAATTTCCTTTCTCCACTTTTGCTTGACCGCCCGCCCACCCTGCCTCTGCTTTTGAGGTCACAATTTGGGTTACCCTAGTGACAGAGAGAATCGACACCCCTTGGGGGATGATGGGTCTGTTTGGTGGAACAACGACGACGACGACGACGACTGGGAAATGGGTTTTTCGTTTTGCCATTTTATTGAGTTTGCCGCTTGCCGCTTTGCCGCTAATTTCGAAACAGTTAGCAGCCACTTAGGCATTTGTTTTCGCCCGCTTTGACTCGGTTTTTCTAACCTCCCTTGCCCCCCCTATCGGTTTCAGTTGTTTTTTTTTTTCTTCTTGGCCATTGCATTTTTTGACAGCTTTATGGAATGTGGCGTTAACTTGTTCGACAATTGGCAGTTGCATGGGGCAAAAAAAAACAAGGAAAATAATGTACGGTCGAATTTTTTATTTTAATAAATCAATTTGGCGAGGGAGAAGAATAGGATATATGTAAGGTGTGGCTTTGTGTTCAGGTTTATCTTATGTAATGTGAGTTAAAACCATAGTTTATGCTTAACATCAATACATAGTTATGGATTTATGTAGTTATTTATATGAAAAATCATAGAACTATCGGTTTTTAATTTGTATCGGAAGTGTTGTATTGTTATCTTGCTCTCACTTGGGTAGAACCTTACCCTAGGGTAGGTGTCAAGCCTCTACTACATTATAAGAGTCTAATTAATCAAGTTTTTGTATTTGTTTAAGGTTCTGTGCTTTTGAACATTTTGTTACCCATTCTCCCCCTATATAATCAAGAGTAATCATTGAGAGAACAACCTCAACAAACATTTTCTTATAAATATATAAGAAATTACACTTTCTATATATATATTAATATAAAATGTGTACGTAATCTCCTCTATACTCCTCAAATAATCAAACATAATCATTTACCTAACCTCCGCCCTCCCCCTAGGTGATTACGTAATATATAGAGTAGTAAAGGGGAAAATATATTTCGGAAATTCTTCAATTTGTTTGAGATAAATATTTTGATAATGATTGATTTATCACTGCCCAATAAGTAGTTATAACTATTACTACTATTACTTCTTAATATTTTATAATTAAAGGCTTTGTAAACCTGTATTAATTTCCTTCTCTCTCTCTCTGAATCTCTCTTCAGGACATTGCCGCCTACATCAAGAAGGAGTTCGACAAAAAATACAATCCCACATGGCATTGCATTGTCGGTCGCAACTTTGGATCGTATGTGACACACGAGACGCGCCATTTCATCTACTTCTATTTGGGCCAGGTGGCCATTTTACTGTTTAAGAGCGGTTAAAGTATTGTCGAGTCGGATGAAGTGGTGGTGAGGAGGCTGTTGGAGCAACAACAGCATCACCAACAGCAACACGAAGAACATGAACACGAACACAGAGAGGATCAGGAGGTAGAGCATGCTGCAACATCTATGTTGCATCAACAACAACAACAACAACAACAGCAGCTACAACAACAACAGCATCAACAACAACAGCATCAACATCAACAAGTGCAACTCAACTACCAACAACAACAACAACAACAACAGAAAACACAACAACAGCAACAGTTAAAGGATGCGGAAATGATGACCGATAACCCAGAGGAGGCGCAACAGCAGGAAGAGCCAGAAGATATGGATCAGGAGGATCAACAAGGTGACGACGACGACGATGACGGCGACGAGGGCAACGGCAACGATGAGGATGAAGAAGAAGAAGAGGACGATGATGACGACGATGGCACCATTGTGGAGGATAGCGATGCAACCAGTTGCAGCAGTTGTCGCCGTGCCGACGCCGAGGATGAACAAGAGGAGATGGGACAGCCACAGTCGTCGTGGCTGTTGCCACCGCCGCCGCCTTTGTCCAAGCCAGATGATGATGATAATATCGTTTAGGATCGGTTCCTGCACTCCAGACACACACACGAGCACCTTATCCTCTTGGGCGGACATATGAAATGTTGGGGAATACTTGATTTTAGTTGGGTTTATGCCCAGCATCAGTATGTCACGCTTGGAATCTTCTCAAACAGAAGGAAATCGGAAATTATGCAAAACATTTAAGCAACAAACTGTCCCAATAAATGAAACTCACACGCCGCACACACTGAGAACAACAAAGCAACAACGATCATCATCATTTCCCAATCCTGTTTGCTCACACACACACACACGTACATACACTGCAAACAATTCGGTTGCATTTGCCGCGTCCCATAAAGTTAATTACCTTATTACCATCTTTTTTTTTTTGATCCTGGGACTACAAATGTATCAATGTGCTGGCGCTTGGTTAAACCTTAACAACAAAAGGCGTAATTAAACAATTGTTAACTAGAAATGAAAACGAAAAAAATCACCCAATTGTTTTGTATTTTTATTTTTAGTGATTTCTTCCCACCTCCTTTGATTGTTTTAGTTTTTCTTTTATTTTTTAATTTGTTGGAGCTTAGCAGAGGCAAAAACCACAAAACACAGATTACACACACACACGAACACATAGCACAGGCAACAACCACCACTACAACCGAACGAGCAAAGTAACAAGAAAAAAAAGGATATAAAGAAAGAAAAGTAAAAGTAAAAAATTGTAAGGAAAACTCACATACTTTTCTGTTGGATGGATTATTTATGTGTATTGAACTCGCGCTCTCTCTCGCCCTCTCAACACGTGTAAACGGAAACCAAGCAGAAAAAGAAAATAGTATAATGTGAAATTTGCATACACACACACATACTATCTTAATACACAGAGAAAAATCTACCAATCGGTGATCCCTACGTTGTTCTTTGTTATTAAAGTAGTATTTTCCCCATATCAATGAGAAGATTTTCCCTGGTCTTTTACAAGATTTCACCCATTTTTCTTCTTCTTTAAAAGAAAAGTATTTTTAAATGCGAAATACCTTGAAATTGCAAGTAAAGCATTAACAAATTGTTAATTACTTTGATTCTTTGATATTTCTTCAAATATATCTTGTTGGGAATTTGAAATCTATCCAAATGTATGCTATAAAATGTCAAACTCCACATACTTTGGGTATAATTTGATATTAGATTGAAATGGTTATTTCCATATTACATTTTTGTTCCTCTCTGTGTACTTATGCAATGTATTATTCATTGCTTACGAGGAAACACAGAAATCGGTGTGTGCTGGACATGGATTTAACCACCTCCCCCCCGCCCGATTTCTCCCTCGCATTTTCTTGCATTTTCCCTTTGATTGCTAACCAGCAACAACAATAATATAAACAGAAAAATACTACCAACATATTACAAAAGCAAGCAAGCGTATATCTGTATATGTATGTGTATGTGTATATGTATGTATTGTCCATCCACAGCAGCAAAGTATGCAACAAGAAATTTTTTGTAGAAACTGCAAGCAGTAAAAGATATTGGAAAAATATGCGAACAATGGAGTTGAAACAGCAAAAAGAAAAATAACAACAACAACAACAACAGCAACTCCAATGCAAACTAAATATATATAATTATCATCTTGACGTTTATATACTAAATGTGTGCTATGTGTTTCTTCGAATCGGATTTATGTTATGCAAAAAATACTTACAGAAGGGAAAACGTAAAAAATACAAGATTTTCAAGAGGAATGCAAAAGAGAACAGATGCAAGAAACCGAAATAAAACAAAACAAAAAATATATAAGTATATATATATATTCATGCAAGAAATACAAATAAAGTAAACATTGGTGTAAATTAAGCAAAAGAAAACAAAAAAAAACTAAGTAAAACCTACTAAAAAAAGCTTAATACGTAATTTCCTAAAACAACAACAAACCAACATTAACACTTCCACAACACACGAGTACGAACATTTACCGTTACTTTTCACGTACACACACACACACACTGCACCTCTCTCTCTTTGGCTATTGCGTTTTAGATTATTGCTCAGCACGTTTTTTGCGTAGACACAAAACTATTTATGCTAACGGTAAGATACAAACCTCTCTTTCACACATACACTCACACACCCTCACTCCCACTCACATACGATAAATAAAAAAAGAAAACAAAAAACGACAAAAAGACACGAGAAAACATATTTTTTTGGTCTTATGAAGAAAAGCAAGGCGAATTTCTAACGGCAAAGACAAAGAAAAACACACACATGAGGACTTCTAATAAGTGTTTATATACAAATATATATATATGTATATATGTATATGTATATATATACATATGTATACAATATGAAAAAAAAAACAAAATAGAGCATAATTTTTTGTCATAATGCAAAATATTTGTGTGCAAAACCAATTTTTGATGTAACAGAAAAAAATACAGAAAATCGAAAGACAGGAAAAAAAGATAGCGAAACAGAGAGAAGGCGAAAAAGAAAGCTTCTCTTCAGATTTTTCCCCACGTTTGGTTTTCCGCCCGTCTATCAGATCCATTACTTGATTTTATTATTTTTTTTTTTGTAACTTTTAAAACTCAAATCTTTTAGCTGCCATTTTTAATGAGTAACCGAAAAGGAAGAATAATTATAATACGAAAGACTAGTTTAAAACTTAGTTTGTAATCCGTTTATTTCGATTTTTTATTTGTCTATTATACTTTGTCTAATATTAATTTACTTGTTACTCGATGTTTTTTTTTTTGTGGAGAAACCAACAATATTTAAGTTTTTTTGTAAGAGATTAGTGAATTATATGAGGTGGTGAAGCGATAAAAAGCAGGTGCAAAATAGCACAACTGCAACGCTAAAATGAGGAGCTATGGTGGCAATTTCAAGTAACAATACGAGAATGAAATGAGAATGCAAAAAAAAACTAAAAATAAATAAAAAGAAAAACCAAACAAACTGAAATCTTCAATGTGAAATAAAAGTACTTCTTTGAAACCAGGGCTGCGTTTCGGTTGGGCGGAAGAGATTCCTTTCAGGGAGAGTATGGTAAGTTTTGGTATTTTTAAAACCAGAAAATATATTATTAATTGGGCTTGCTTGGTTACAGAATACATTAACGAAAATGTTATCAAAGTTAACAGAAAATATAACTGCTGAATTAATGAAAAAGGTCGTCTAAAAGTTTAGTATTGTTAAAAAATACGAATCAGAAAAAGTATTATTAAAAAAATAAATAAAATTAAAACAAGAATAACAGAAAATATGTCGCTTGAATGTTTATATTAAATTTATAAACATAAAAGCATACAAATAGTTCGTTATATTTTAAAAATATCATCCGGGAATATCAAGTATTTTTCGTTAGGCCACATTGCTGGTATTTGCCCCTTACTGATACCACGGTCACATCATAGTTGTGCAATATAGAGTTCATAAACTCGCTGCTTTTTTTTTAATTGTTTAACTTACAACGACGCCCGGCGGTGCGACCGAGATAGCAGATAGCGTGTGGCAGCTCCAGCGTGCGAATATTTAAGCCAGATATATAATATTATAGTTCGATTTAGCCCAGAGCCCTCGATATAACCCTCGATTTTCAGCGAAAATGTTGCGCACTCTGTCACGCGTTAGCGAATTGCCAATTATTGTTAAGCAACTGCAAAAAGTACGTAATCCCATAACAAATCTCACCCACTAACATTTTTAATTGTTGTCACTAATTTAACAACAACAAAAAACACACTACTTACTACGAACCCAACAACAACAACATCGATAATTAAAATCAAAACAAAAGCGAGCAATCACAATCAGCAGCAGCCACAACAACAGCAACGGAAAGAGACATAACAACAACAACAATGGGATGCAACATTGCAGATATTCATCGTCGTTTTTCGGTTTATTCCAGAATGCAGCACAGGCTGGCGTTGCGAAAACCAACAATTATGCCACGGAAGCCACCGTTCAAGTGAATCGGGTAAGTAAATATCCAAATATTTATACAAACAAAAAATACCAGAAAATCTTTGAAAGGATTACATAATGCGCTTTCTGCTTTGAGAGATAGCAACTGTTAACTTGATGTGCGTGCGGTTGTGTGTGTGTGTGAGCAGGTGCACAGGGTTGCATTTTTGCCGGTCAAGTTAATTTTGAAATGACAAGGTCACGCAGTCGGCGGCAACTAACGGCGATCTGTTGTCGTGTTGTCTTGATTTCTATTTTGCGTGGCCGCCGCGTGACTGTTCACGCACAAAAAAAAAATCATAAAAGCTGTTATCAGCAACACGATCGGTGATTTTTCCTCTTGCCTGTCGTTTGCTCTCTGTCTCTCTCTCTCTGCCTATCTGTCTCCCTATCTCTCTGTTTACGTTAATTCTCACGCCATAAATGTTGCTATAAAACAATATACTGCTATAAATCAGAGCTGAACATAAATCAGCTGTTTATTTTGCTTCTATTTTATTGATCAGCTGTTTTAAGCGTAATTTTTTTTTTTATAACTGAATTGAATTTTCTTTGAGACTTTTGTAATTTAAACTGTTTGCTTATGAAAACCGTTATAATTTTAACAGCAAATATCGGTATATTAGTTTTCTTTTCTTTAAAGTTCAAATTTAATTATAACCTTTAATTTATCACTGAACTCGCAACCTTTTCTTTAAACATCATCTAATTCCAACCATTCGCTACCCTTTCCAGCCCTTCAAGCTGCATCGCTTGGACGAGGGACCCGCCACGGAAGTGAAACTGACCAAGGATGATGCCCTCAAGTACTACACACAGATGCAAACGATCCGAAGACTGGAGACTGCTGCCGGCAATCTGTACAAGGAGAAGATCATCCGTGGCTTCTGTCATCTGTACTCCGGCCAGGAGGCCTGTGCCGTCGGCATGAAGGCAGCGATGCGGGATGTCGATAATATTATTTCGGCATACCGTGTCCATGGCTGGACCTACCTGATGGGCGTCTCACCGAACGGTGTGCTGGCCGAGCTAACCGGCGTCCAGGGTGGCTGTGCCCGCGGCAAGGGCGGCTCTATGCACATGTACTCACCGAATTTCTATGGCGGCAACGGTATCGTTGGTGCCCAAGTGCCCCTCGGCACTGGCGTGGGCCTGGCCTGCAAATACAAGGGCAACGGCGGCATGTGCCTCGCCTTGTACGGCGATGGTGCTGCCAACCAGGGACAAGTGTTTGAGGCCTACAACATGGCCTACCTGTGGAAGCTGCCGGTGATTTTTGTCTGCGAGAATAACAATTACGGTAGAAGCTTGAAATTCTTGTTTATTATATTTTTTTGGCAATATTTGTAATATATTTTGTTGTAACTTGCAGCCATGGGTACCAGCACGGAGCGTGCGTCCTGCAACACGGACTACTACACTCGTGGCGATGCCCTGCCCGGCATCTGGGTGGATGGTATGGATGTGCTGGCCGTGCGCAGTGCTACCGAGTTTGCCATTAACTATGTGAACACCGTTGGACCGCTGGTGATGGAGACAAATACGTATCGTTACTCCGGCCACTCGATGTCCGATCCCGGCACCTCGTACCGCACGCGCGAGGAGATCCAGGAGGTGCGCCAGAAGCGTGACCCCATTACCTCCTTCAAGGAGCTGTGCATCGAGCTGGGCCTGCTCTCCGCCGATGAGGTCAAGGTGGGTTTCATTTTGTGCTATATATCTTGGCGTTATAATAACCATAATTAATATTTGTATTTTAGGCTATTGATCTGAAGGTGCGCAAGGAGATTGATGAGGCCACCGCCTTTGCCAAGAGCGATGCCGAGCTGGGCGTCAGCCATCTCTGGACGGACGTCTACTCCAACTGCCTGGAGTCGAAGCTGCGCGGCACCATCTCCTACAATCTGGATCACATCCAGGAGCGCAAGGGTGTCAATCACTAAGCGTCAGGGCTAACGAATTCGATTCGGGAACTCACACAAAAACCAACACCAACAACAACAACAAGAACCCAAAAACAAAGGCAACCTACGCAAAGACAGACAACAGACAGACATACACAAAGACAAACACACCAGACACTTGGACACAAGCGAAATCTCTAGCTATTAAGCCGAATGTTAAAACAAGAAGGATGCAAAATAGATGGATATCGATAATGATGATGATGATAATGATGATGAGAGGATGATGATAATGATGGGAATGCCCCGCGTAGTCAACCAACGAACCCACAAAGCTTAGCTAACCGGAGCACAGTCCAAACACAATGTAGCGTAGCGCACCACATAACTCACCTGGGGAACTGCATTGGATATTATATTACGAACGTGTTCAGTAATGGATAAAGCGATGTGTAAATTGTTGAAAATATATATAAATACCTAGAAAAATTAACTATACCTTCGGGCATTGTTATTGTTTTATTTTGAGAAAGTATTTGATTAGGATTTCATTTTATCTTCGCAAAAATCGTTTGTAAACCTGCACTTATTAGCCATCTCTTTCTCTTTTAATTTCACTCTTGCCATCCCCCTCTACTTCATACTTCTTTCTACTCTTTCTACCTTGTTTTTTGTCTTGCTCCTCAGCTGCTCTTTCCGGTATATTTCGTGCCCACACCTGCTCTACTTCATTGGCTTTACCTGTCACCAATTTATTATTTTTTCCCTTAGCTTTACTCCGATTTAAATTGTCTTTTTTTATTTTAAGATTTGTGGAGGTGAAGTGCCTGGACGCTAGGCGTTCTTTTTGGGGGTTCAAGATGCATACCCATCGCCTGCGTTCCATGCTAAGATGCTACGGCGTCCAAGTCCAGCTAGATCTTGGTCAAAGTTGCCTGCCCTGGACCTTTAGACGGCACAAAAGCAGCTGTTTGTCCCTGAATAATGTACGTGCTGATAATGCGCCCCCTGATAATGTTATTCCTAATTATTTTGTCCCCCAACTCTCGCGCAGATTTTCAAATGCTACGACCTCGAGTCAAGCCCCGCCGTGGACGTGGAACTGTCTCGCAACGACGCCCTAGCCATGTACACTCAAATGCTGGAGGCACGACGACTCGAGATCTTGTCCGACATGTATTACAAGCAAAGATTGATACGCGGCTTCTGTCACTTGTACACCGGCCAGGAGGCGGTGGCCGTGGGCATGAAGGCCCGGATACGGAAGCAGGATTCGGTCATAACGGCGTATCGCTGCCATCCCTGGGCCTATGTCATGGGCGTTCCGCTATACGAAATAATGGCCGAGCTCTTTGGCTTCCGGACGGGCGTGACCAGGGGCAAAGGTGGCTCCATGCACATGTACTGTGACAATTTCTATGGTGGCAACGGGATCGTTGGTGCCCAGGTGTCCGTCGGCACTGGCGTGGCATTGGCGCATAAATATCGGCAGGATGGTGGCGTCTGTTTTACCTTGTATGGCGATGGAGCGGCCAATCAGGGACAGGTGTTCGAGTCCTTCAACATGGCCAAACTGTGGTGCCTGCCGGTTGTCTTTGTGTGCGAGAATAATCACTATGGAATGGGCACCAAGGCGAATCGGGCCTCCGCCATGACGGAGTTCTATATGCGGGGCCAGTACATACCCGGATTGTGGGTGGATGGCAATCAGGTGCTGGCCGTTCGCAGTGCCACCCAGTTTGCGTTGGACTATGCGTTAAAGCACGGGCCCATTGTCCTTGAGATGAACACGTATCGGTATGTGGGACATTCGATGTCCGATCCGGGCACGTCGTATCGCACGAGGGACGAGATACAAGAGGCGCGCAATTTGCATGATCCGATCACCAATTTCCGAGAGCAGATCCTCGACTTGTGCCTGTCCTGTGAGGAGGAGTTGAAGGAATTGGAGGAGAAGACCAAGCAGCATGTCGACACTGAGTGCAAGAGAGCTTTGTCCGATAAGGAGGTGGCCCTGGAGGAGCTCCATACGGATGCTTACTCAAAGAATTGTGAGCCCAAGATCCGTGGTGTGTCTGGCTATAATTTGGAGCATATTAGGTTGGCCGATGTGTGCTTTGGCAAGCCCAAGAAGACTCCGCTCTCCGAGATTAACGAGGTGCCCGAGGCAGGTGAAAAGCCTGGAGGCGGTGGCAAGCCCAGCAGCGGTGACGATACCAAGGCCAAGACCGAGGTCAAAACCAAGAGCGAGGCCAAAACCAAGGCCGAGGTCAAAACCAAGAGCGAGGCCAAACCCAAGGACGAGGTTAAAACCAAGAGCGAGGCCAAAATCAAGGACGAGGTTAAAACGAAGCCCCAGACTGAACCCAAGGCCGCGGCTGAGCCAAAAAAGCAGGAAAGCTCCACCAAGGCACCCGCTGAAAATGAGAAACCAGTCGAAAAAGCACCTGTTGGCGCTGCGCCGGCCCCATCAAGTTCAAAAACCGCCCAAAAGGAGTAATATTGGAAGCCCAAAAGCGCTGAAAGTGAGAGCTTTCTTTAGTTTAGTCCCAAACACGTTTTAAAAAAATAATCGGAAAGTACATACGTCTATAGTCGCTGTCAAAATATTGTTACATATGTTAAATACACAAGTAAGAGCCAATCTAAATCTAATCTGTTTAAAAGGAAAAACAAAGTAAATAATAAATAAATTGTTCAGTAGTCTAGCTTACGGATTTAAAATCCAAGTAAGCCTTTCTTACATACCCTGTAATTTTCGGAAGCCAGCCAAGTTGCCTTTGGATTTATATTCGAGCTTATTTAGATTGAAGTGTTGCCTGAAACATTATTTCATTTTTTTGTTCGAAAACAGTGAAATGCTTGGTGTGATAAAAATATTATTATTATTCAAAAAAAAGTTGAGTTCAAGGATGATCTTGTGATGTCCTGCGAACGCTACGACATTAGAAATGGCTGCGATTCGTAAGCCTGATTAGGCCGAAGGACTTGGAAGGCGTCCACCTCCGAAAAGTGAGTTCTTTTTAATGTTATTACTTACACATTAGAGCTGGAAAAGTATCGTAGTTTTCGATGTTTCTTATATGTAACAATCGATATATCGGCCTTAAACATCGATGTTTTTCCAGCTCTACTTCACGATATGAAAATGTGGATTAGGCCTCCGGGGGGGGCCTGAAGCGATTCTCAATTCGGTTTAGGCCAAGCAGCTCACAACCTCCAGTTCCGCGTCTCAGAAACTGGACTGCGAACTAGGTGTCCCCCGGGAAGTCGACCGGCGTTCCTCTTTGGTCGACGAGCTAATGTGAGAAGGCGATCTCTTGGATTACACGGTCTTAGGTTTAGGTGGGATCTATATGGGACAGATAATACGATAAGGTATTGTGGATTAGGCCTCCGGAGGGAAACCGCAATAAAAAAAAGCGCCACAAACTTTACCTCGAGGGTGGTGAGGAAAATTGTTCAACCACATTTCAAATATAATATTAAGGAGTTAAAAAAATGAATAATATAGCATTCCGATCAAGTTCAGGAGAGGAATTCCATTGTTGCAAGGCAAGCTCTTATTTCAGAAAAAGGATGCTACAATGTTTTTCCTTTTGCGAAATGGAAATGCGATTTTTCCCCGCTATGTTTTCATTTAAGACAACGCATAAAACTTTAATTGATTGCGTGGCGCTGGGCCAAGGGTTGGTGTTCAGCACTAAAATGCACTGAAAGTTGCAGGGTAATTGTTATTTATTTAAAAAGCCAATATTGCTTAAACAAAAACTAACTGAAGTTCATGTTATAGCTCTGAAGTTTCACCCGCAGGGAAGAAGACATTCAATTAGTATTTTGGATCTATAATTTTAATTACAGGCCATTTCCCGTTGCCAGGCACCCAATATGATCCAAAGATGAGCAGCGAGCGATGGTAGAATTTATTATTTTTTATGTATATTATATTCACATGTTAATCACAAAAATGTTCAATAAATTCAATAAAAAATGTTAATAATTTTTCCAAAAACTACATTGTAGCTACTCCATAACTGATCGACTGGAGTGGAAGATTTCCCGCCTTCAAAATCATGCGGGAAATGTAAATAAATGAGAATTTTGAGAATATTTTTTGTTGTTCCCTGTGGAATGGAAAATCGCACAACGTACCGCCCCGGCCAGGGGACGCCTCCATTTTCCTGCTCCTGCTGCTGCTGCTGCTACCAACTTGTCACGCGTTGTTGCCTTTTTTGATTTACGGCGCCGGGGCTTTCACAATTTTCATGGCGAAAACAAAACTCAATTTGTTCTGTTCCCGTTCGTGGCACAAAAAACTGTTGCTCCAATTACGCGGGAAACTGCAATCGCAGTCGCAGGCTCGCATTCGCATTTGTATTCTTAATGCCGATGGGCCAGAAAAACCCAACTTTCAATTTGCAAGTATTTAAAATAAAGCGGGGAAAATAACACAGACTGTAATTACTTTTACTTCCAGGAGCAAAATATTTATTTATGTTGCACGTAAACATGCCATCCATGCCGTATGTGGCATGGAGCTGCTTGTAATCGAATTAAAATGGAATTGAAGTTGCGGTTGCAATATATGTATATATTTTTCCTCACAATTTTCGCCATGGAATCGCATGTAAATATTTATTAATTGCCGCCCAACCAAGAACCAATAAGGAGCATACATTACACAGCAAAGCAAAGGATAGCTGCTGCTCCTTTATTTATTTATAGATTTATTTAAAATATATCTAATCAAATCTTTATAAATACTGTTAGATATTTGTAAATTTTCAAACTGTTGCCAAAATATACACACAAAGTAAACGTACTAAAGGGGAAATTGTCGATTTTTCCCTATAGTTTTTGTTTTCCGCTGAAAATAAACTGTATAGCCGCGGGTTATTGCAGATATGGCGGACGAGTACTTACCATATTTGTATGGGTCAGTCTATAAAAATATACGAGTATGTGCATTAACGGGGCCGCAGCCATGCAGCTGCCGTATATCATTCTGCGGCAGAGTAGACCCCTCCCGATGCCACAGTGTCCCCTTGACCGGATTCGGTGTCAGCCTCGGCCTGGGAGTCCCATCTCTGGCAACGTATCTCGCATCGTGGTCAAAGGTAATCCTTTGTGCGGTTTGCCTTTTGGCTCTTTATTGCCATTGTTGGCTTTATTGTCGCTGGAAATTAAGTGACAACCGGGTCCTGTTGCTCCAGCATGCTCATCCTTAGCTCGCTTTCTCGCTGACCACTTACATTCTTCCACTGAGTACATTCAGTACAGTAGACACAACTGCTTTTTACGTTTTCCTATTCATTTAACTGTTTTAATTAGCTTTATTTTATTTTTCGTCGCTTAATACGATAAATAAACAATAAAAGATCAATTGAAAATATATTATATAACGTATTATGGGAACCAAATCAAATTGTATTCCAGTTATTTAATCCAGAATTTAATATTAGGTATTCAAACATTTCAAAATTCATTGTCTGGTAAAGACAATTAAATATTTATTATTTTATATTAATTAGACATGGGGTTTAAATGCTTCAATTAAGATATACACGTTTAAATTTGAATTTATTTAAATCAAATGCTACGTTTTTATTTGAAGTTATTCCAGCTCAAAAAAAGGACTTCCTGCTTGGTTGAGTAAATATATACAAGTATATGAGAAACGAATTCATTCGATAACTTCAGTGCATGCGATAGAAACTATCGATTCTCATAATGTACGATTACTTTCGCCTATGGACTGATACAGCATAAAATCTGAATCAGCTAAAAGTTGCTGCAATCAATTAAGTTAAACTTAGAACAACAATGATGATGATGAAATTTATAAATTTAATACCTAAAAATGGAAAATTTGATTTCTCTTTTAACCATTCCAAAAAAAATGTAACAATACTGCTGATTTATCAATGTCAAATAATAACTTCTCAACTTCTCTTCAATTGATTCTATTCTTAGGGCAATCTCTGATTACGTGTATAATAATTTATACATACTATTCCTTATAGTTTATTAATTACGATTATATAAGGTAGCTTACAGTTTGTTAATTAATTTCCCGCTGGGGCCAGTCCCCACTGTCAAATGCTTCTTTGCTTTTCCATCTGCCATTAAAGTGGAATTTAATATACGCTGTCCTTCGACTCGTGATCCTGGATCCCTACCAACTTTTGGCACTGTCAACCTTATATTAGCCATTTTCACACCTTTCGTTAACGGGTTTTCGCCACAAATTGAACGCTCATGGCGGTCGTTAAAGGCAAGCAATCAGTTATTTCCAAGCCACAAGGTAATTCAAGGTAAAGGGTAATCAAAATGAAAATCTTAATATATTTAATATCAACCAAAAGAGATTTAAGTGGCAAAACGCAAGACTCTTTTATTTGAGGTTGTTTAATTGGTCGCCTTTTTAGGAGCAAATAATAACCACTGAGGTCTGAGGATGCCCCCTTTTTTTTTTGAGTTGAGACTTGAAATTTCCTGGGGCCACCGCCCCACAAAACAACTATGAATAATTTGATGAAATTTCCTGAAACAGTTGCTTCTTTATGAAACCAGCTAAACTTCCTCTTCTTTGCCAGCCAAAGTTCTCCGGCTGGCAGGCAAAAGTTTCCCTTCACATATATCAGTTGGAAGGTGGGCGGTCGCGCGTTTGGGTTAACTTGAGTTTAAGTTGAATATTTTGAACTTGCATATAATGTGTTAAATAAGTTGTCTTTTGCGCCGTGTCGCACGTGGCGTATACTTCATATTTCCCAACTGAATCGCAGTCGCTGTCGCTCAGAGCCAGAGTCGGTGTGTGTCTGTGTGTGTGTCTGTGTGTGTGCCAGTGGGTGTGTGAGTGGAGTGACCTTGCGTTGCTTGGCCCCCACAAGGTTGATGGACGTTCTTGCCACTCTCGAAACAAACAAAACAATTATAACAATTGGGTTTTTGGGGCGCCTCATTTGCATTCAGTGGATGCAGATGCACTTTGTTTCGGATGAAAAAGCGGACCCTCTTCCCCCAAAAAACCCCTCAATTAGCCCGGCTTAATCAACAGCCAAATGCAGTCAGTTGTCAGTCGGTACCGTACTTTATGCTGGCCTAGACCATAATTCAAAATAATTCTTTCCGTTCTGGCAGCTCGCATTCTCTTCACCGTTTTTTTCCTGCAGTTTTTTCCCAGCCACGAAAATGGTTTCGCTTACGGTTTCGTCCTTTTCGTGTTTGGCGTGTCCTCTCTCTCTTTTTTTTTTTAGTGCTCGCAATGCCAATGCCAACAGAAATTTGATTTCCACAGAGGGTCCTGCCACACGCACACAAAGTTGTTCACACACAGTCAGGCCACGCAATAAACAACCTTTTTTCGGTTTTCTTAAATGTATTATTGGCACTAATTCTCAGGGAAACGCAATTTTTAAAGAGTTATTACTGTAAAATACTCATTTCTTTTATTTCTTTTACTGTAATGGCATTGAAAAGCTTCGTCACAGTCTCCACATTTGGGAAGAATTTTCCCGCAAAATGTTTGCTGGCCAAGTCATTGCCATTTCCGTTTCCGTTTATGATTTACCAGACGACGACGCAAGGAGCGGGGGCAATCCCCCTTTTGTCGATGCTCTGTGTCCATTGTCGCAAACTAAAGTTTATGATTTTGTGTAAAATATAAATGTAAGCAGAAAAGCATCATCGGAATATGCGCATATTTTCACGATATATGAGCTGTGCAGGAATAAATGAGCGCCGGTCCCCAGATGCCCGTAAATATAAGCTGGAGATCGGGAGAACAAAAGGCTAGCCGCATCTCATGGAGATGGAGATGGAGTATTAAGTGGTATCCGGGACTCCTGAATCAGAAACGGAATATATGAATAAAAGGGTGTTTTTTATTGTATAGTATTGTGTATTTTTAATAAAATGCATTCCATGCAAACACATTTAAAGGTTTTTTAAAGGGTTGTGTTTTACTTTTATTTATACTAACTTTAACTTTTATTTATACTCTACTTTTATTATAATAATTATGAAAAATCCAACCGAGAGATACCAAAAATATCTAAGTAAACTTATGTAGAGAACACATTTTGATGAGCCCTTTAAATTGTTATAAATAAAATGTATAAATTAATAATTTCTTCGAATAAATTTATTCGAAGTTATTATTTTCAGGAATACAATCCCAACAAGGAAACTATAAACGAGCAATTGAGACTTGATTTGGGCCATTTGTTGCACATCAACCTTTACCACAAAATCCTGGCAGAGCTGTAAAAACCAGAACCAGTTTTCAGAGTATTAAATCCCCTAGGTACTAGTTTTCAGCGTATTAAATCCTCAAGGCACTACTTTTCAGTGTATTAAATCCTCAAGGCACTAGTTTTCAGTGTATTAAATCCCCAAGGCACTGATGCACATTATTTGTGAAAGGAACTCCTGGCCAAATTACCAGTACAGCCATTAGATTATTATTTTTTAATTTATTCTTGACAAAAGCCAAGATTAATTAAGTTTCGGGACACTTTCCAATCGGGTTCCGGGGTTAGCCCTCAATTGCCATTCAAACTTAGAGGAACGTTAACCTTAAGGAGGCATGTAAAGAGGCTATCTGCCTCAAGGAGAACCACAACCACCTACAAAGTCGAAGGAGTCCTTGAACGTCTCCTCAAAAACTGTTCCCAGTGGCATAGTAAATTTGATTTCATTCATAAATCGCGAACTTCCCCTGAGACACGACTCCTGCCTAAGTTGGGGAATTTTATCCGCGCCTGCGCCATTCGCACTGTACTCAGTTGGGGCGCCATCAAAATATAGTGGGAACGTGCTCAAGGGGGGAAATACTGGTAGGGAAAGACAACTAAGAGAAATCTCTCTTAAATAAAAACTGGGAATGAATTGGGTTCGTTTCTTGGCGAGACAGGAAGGCAGCTTCTTAGCTTAGGGGATTCCCCGACCTGAACTCTTTCTTGGGCGAAACAAACCCGGCATTCGGCAAATCAATAAAATTAAATGCAGCAAGAAAACAAATATTTAAATAAGCCAAAATAAATGTATATGTGCATAATATTAAAGGTAATCAGATTGTTTTTTTATGGGAATTTAACAAGACGCTTGCCTCCATTTGTGTCCGCGGAACGTGCAAATTACCTTTAATGGAGATGGTGTCCTCCTTGATGTAATTTTCAGCTATTTTAACAGCCAGGGAAGCGTGTTTAACAATTTGCTAGGCAAACGAATCTATTTTAAGTTTATTATTACATTAAAAGCCATTGAATTAAATTTAATAGTGTGCCTGGGTACCTCTTTTAATCTCCTTTTAATCCTTTCGCTGCAAACTAAATGTGTCAATCATTTCCCAGTTTGCCAGCTTTAATTACATATTTAACACATTATTTACTTAAGCCCAGACACCATTATACTATAGAGCTTAAGTTTATTAGGGAAAAACTGTAGTGCTATTCATTTTAAGGATAATGTTTATGAAACAAAAAAAAGGGTAGCTGCAAAGAACTATAATAAGTATATGTAGGATATACTCGTATGTATTTTATAAAACAAAAGGGGAATTTTAAAGTTACTTGCTAAGTAGCCAATTTTTCATACTCATCGAATCTTTGTCAAGAATACTCTATAAAAAGCTATATTTTTTATTTATTTTATTTATGAAGAGCTGAGAAATAACAACAATTTAAATAATA
>JAEIIG010007181.1:0-95608 GCA_018904695.1 Drosophila parvula | reverse complement strand
ATTTAAAAACTAATGATAGTTCACAATTTATTGTTGTATTATAATAAGAGCATTCAGTTTCTTTGTGCGTGTTTAAAATTTAATCATTTGAAGATAAGAATACTAATTTTAATAAGAGAAGAGAAATTCGCTTTTATGTTGAATGCACAATTTCTGGAAGGTTTCAGAGAAAATGTGTGAAAGTTTCTTAGAATTGGATTCTCAGATTTGGATATATTCTGATAATTCTTATAATTCTAATGTTATTCTCCCCAGTAAACCCAGTCAGAAATACCTTCAACTACTACCAATTTTTATTGTTGCCCGACTAACTAAAAAAAAAGACATTCAAGTCGGAAAGCTTTTCAGTGCTGTTTTTTTTTTTTGTTACATTTTATTTTTTATTTGTTTATCTTGAAATGCCCTTGTAAATAAATTATAATGCAAAAGCAAACAATATAAAATAACCTAAACAAACAATAACATAACAGCTTCCTATTAACCGCTTGCCAAAGTCTACGCAGCTGCGAAACTAAGCAATCAAGAGAGAACTCGTAGAGAGATCTGAAATCGTGTCGCACGCTTCAAAACTTATAATAAAATCATAATACAAAATGTTTCGAATTAATTTTTGTATACTCCTTAAAATACCATACTCGTACAAGTATGATTTAAAACTAAACACGACTTCATCCGACTTTATCCGAAAAAACTATACAAAGAAACACATAATTTTCGTGTCGGACGATACAACGCATGGAGTTGACCTTTTGTGTAATATATTAATTTTCCCAAAATAATAACATACAAATTTGTTGGCCAAAATGGAACAGTATACAACAACTCATAAGAAAGTTATCGTTTGATCCTCTGTATTGACATTAAAGATATAAGATGGACATAGGAAAATAAAATTTGGTTCGTTTTTAGTAACAACACTGAGGTTGGGTTATGTTTGATAATATTCTTTGTATTTAAAAACATCAAAGTGTATGTTTTCTAATATTGTAGATACAAACAAATAAAAAAGAAAGATCATTTTTAGAAATTTCCCTATGGTAGACTGATTCTTGTATTTGCCCCTAACAAAACCTCAAATTGCACTTCTTAGGGATCTATAAATCTATATTAATAGGCATCATTCAAAAATTTGCTGAAAATATTAAGGTATTACTTTTATTTGTTAACAATTTGCAGCACACTTTTGAGCTTGGCATTAAATCCAGAGAGCTTTTAAGGCGTTAACTAGACACCAGAGCTTAATAGTCAATAATCAATAAATTAAAGAGAAAATGGCCGCCTTCATCTTATCGAAACACCCAAGTAAAACATCGTACTCATTTCTGTGATATTTATTTAAATTAAATTAAGAAGGCTGAACCATACGTGTCTCACACACAACTAACTAGAAATATGTAGAAGCTAGTATTGGCATTATCTTAATGCTTGGTATAGACCACGTTAGCTGGAGCTGGCTGGCCGGCATAAAAAGCGGAGTTAACGCCGTCATCTGAAAGAAAAAAATGCAATAAATTAGTATACAATATGGAATATATAGACACAGGAGACAGAATTTATAAAAATAAAGAAGTTATCATTAAAAATAGAAAAGAAAATAATTAAATAGGGAGAATTTATGTAGCAGCAATGGTCACAAATTTGTATTTAAGCAGAAGATCAGCACATTATATATTATCTACGAGTATATGGTATATTGGATATTATTATAAAAAGTTATAATAAAAAGTCTTCAAAATCATCAACATTTGACTAAAGATCACACTTATATATATTAATACTTTAAGAGATCAAGTTTGCTTATGATTTTACTCTTGAAATTAATTATCTGACCACTTAAAATATTCCATAAAGTCCACTTGATCCTTTATTTTAATAAAGATCAAATCAACCATTATTTCATACAGATACACATTTATTTTTAGGTGTACTCACAGGTGATCACGGGACGGAAACCATTGGCATCGGCCAGGTACTTGACTCCCACGCGCAGACCCTCGGGCGTGATGAAGGAGTAGGCGCCCTCCACTTGCTCCTCCTGCTCCTGGTTGCCAATGTTGACGGGCACGCCCTTCTCCTCGCCATGGATACCGTTCTCCGTCTCATAGCTGTAGGCGTAGGTGCCGGCGCCATAGTTCACATCGTTCTTCTGCTCCACAATCCGGGCTTGGGCGGCGGCAATGTAGGGATTGTACTTCTTATAGAAGCCATCGTAGTAGCGACGCAGATTGTACAGATCACGGTTGCGATAGTACAGATCTCGGTAGTAGGGATTCCTTAGGTAAGGATTCGACTGGGTCTGTGCCTCACAGGCAATGGCCGCCAGGATGACAACGAAAAGGCACGAGAACTGAAATCTCAGGAGATTAGATCACACATAACACTGCCCAGAGAAGGGTCCACTCTAATTTACCAGCTTCAAAGACATTTTGATTATTTTTTTTTTTTGTTTTTTTTTAGCGACTTTCAGCGATGATCTGTCCGACGGAACTGTAACAGCTTCTGGGGTCCACAGATCGTTTTATAACCAACTCGAAATCCTAACCAGACCATTTTGCATAAGCATCAAATTTCGGTCCATAAAATTCATTGTATTCGGTCAGCGAACATCGCAAACTTTCGGGGCGGACACTTCGACAGTTTCCGTTTAGAATTTAGATTGGCTTTATTATAATTCGCGTGTCTTTGTTTGTATAATTAAAATTAAGAGCATCTCTTTGAGCTGACAAAACGATTGGCAAAACTGCCAAAAAAACGAAACACAGCTGGGGGGCGTTAAGTGTTTATTCGTGTTTAACTATATGAAGATGGAAATGCTAATTTCGATCAGGGAAATATTTTGTATTCAGTAGTGAAATTCGAGAAGCCACTGAATAAATTAATAGAGGTTTATATATGTACATACTATATATATTTTTCAAGCCGCTTAGGCTTACATCACCCTTACAAATTACAGATTACAGATTCATTAACTTTCTATTATGTCAGAGCATTGTTTATTGAAGCCTGCACGAGAACCAATTAATTTTAATAAGTTTTAGGAGGGAAAACTATAATGTTAATTAACAATTTAACGAAACTATATATAGCTCTATAAGTAATAATTAAAATTACAAATCCCTGTCATTTGTATAAAGTACTCTCTATCTTGAGTTTAGGGATGACGGAAAATATCGATATATAGATTATCTGTTACCAAATTTGACGAAAAAGTCGATAAATATGTCGATATTATTACAATGCGATATATTGTCATTAAATCGATATTCTGTTTGGTCTATCGTACCAAATAGAGAGAGGCAATACATTTTTTACTGAGTTTTTTCGATAAAGTCGATTATTTCAGGTTAAAGGTGATATTTTATATATTTTAAAATTTCGATTTGTTTATATTTTAAAGATATTTGTTATGCTTTATATATATTTTAAGCGTGATATTTTAAAATTTCGATATATCAAAATGTACGAATATTTCTATATGATTTGTATAGAAATAGTATATATTTAATATATCGGAGTTTATCTATCGATATATATACATATATCCCCAATTTAGTTACTCAATTATTCAGTTATTTCATTTTCCTAACGATTTTTCTATATATATTGCCTCTCAGCTCCATTGCGTAGAATATAATTTATTGTTTCCATCGGAGATTGAGGTGAATCCGGCATGAATGGGCGACTGAGATGCGGCCACATGAATAAATATGAATGAAGTTGGAGTTCTCTGAGATGGAGATGAGGCAAATGATCCGGTGGCCTGAGAGGGGGGGAGGAGGGAACTCATCTCGATTGCATTGCCGCGATCGGCCTTCACATTTCGCGTGCGATTTGACAGCCATCAACGGGTGCAACAATGGCTTTGTAATTGTGTGTCTACACTAGCCAGCAAAAGTCACGTGCCAGCCGACGGCAATAATGCCAGTTTTCGTTTTATTAATTGGAACCTTTTACGATTCACCACCATAAAACAAGAATAGTATCGGTTTAATGGCCAGAAATTAGCATATGAATTCGTATCAAAGCTGAGAAATCAAACAAATTGCGATCAGTAAGCAATCAGGGTCCACACACTCAAAAGCCTAAGCAATCCAATCAAAAGAGAACCTTAGTTCTTTGCTCACCAACTGGAACTATAAATGTCCAAACACTGGCCATTCGCATACTTTATGGTTCCGAGATTCTCAGATCGAGACTCTCCGCGGAATGCGTTAAATAAGATCTGGCCATCGGACAAAAGATCTTTATTAGCTCATTTGCATAAATGAGCCGCTGAATATTTGTCGTCTAATTAATTGGCTCGAATTTATTTGGACTTGGTCATTTAAATATTCATCGGAGGCATTGTGTCAGCCCCCAAAAGAAGAAACCAAATGAATTGTCAGACAACAGACTTAACATGTAATTGAGAGCTGGGAAGTGGTTCCGTCTAGATCGAGATATATTGATATTATAATACATAGATACCTAAACTTATGTTAAGAATCGATAAATGAAATTAAATAAATTATTAATCGTTATTCTCACACTGGCCAAGCCTTAAGTATTTTTGTGGTTACGTTAATTGCTCAACACGTGAGCGACAAGACAATTAGAACATAGATTATTTATGGTCTGGGCCACCCCTTGTTATAGCCATATTCATCCTTTAACGGCTATAAAACCCATACCATTTAAATGCCAGAAACCAGTTTATATATAGTTCAAATGCAGTTAGTTTCAAATGTCGGAGTTTGAGAAAACGAAACCAAAGATGGCAAGACAACGAACCTACGAGGACTTCACGTTCATGGCCAGCACAATGTTCAAGACCCTGGGCTACGATGTAATGGACTCACCCAGACCCGTGTGGCAGAAGTTACTCCTTCGCAGCTACTTCCTGCTGTGCATACTGTGCAACTGCTATGAGGCCTCCTTTGTGACCTACCGGATCCTGCAGTGGGAGTCCGTGGCTGGAAGTCCCTCCAAAATCATGCGACAGGCTCTGCACTTCTTCTACATGTTGAGTGCTCAGGTGAAGTTTGTCACCTTCATGATATACCGAAAACAATTGCGTTTGTTGAACCACCAATTGAGGGACTTGTATCCCTCGGATGAAAGCCAGCGAAGGCAGTACAATGTGGATAGATTTTTCCTCTCACGAACCACCCGATGTGTCCTGATTCTCTACTACTTTGTGATAGTTATTATGGCCCTGGGTCCGCTCCTTCAGTCGTGCATTATGTACCTAATCAGTGGTGGCCAGGCAGACTTCCTGTATCTTCGCATCTTTCCCACACAGCTCAGCTTTAATTCGGAGACACCACTAGGATATGTGTTGGGCTATTTCTTGGACTTCACCTACAGTCAGTTTATTGTGAATATCAGCCTGGGCACGGACCTCTGGATGATGTGTGTCTCCAGTCAGATTTCCATGCATTTTGCTTATTTGGCTAAGCTCTTATCTGAATATTGTCCAAGCAGGGAGAGGGAACAACAAGACTGTGATTTCTTGGCCAGTTTGGTGAGGAGACATCAAGTTGTACTCAGGTGAGTTTTTAGGTATAAATCTTTGTCAAGTTTCTGTCTTAAAATTGAAGAAGTATCACTATTTGTAGATCATTATTGAGAACTCATTTTTAATTCAAAATTTCGTTGTCTTTGGTGACATAATAATGTTTTATTTCTTGTTGATTATCCTGGCAGCCTGCACCAGGACTTAAATCGCATATTTGGACTTTTATTAGCCTCAAATCTTTTCACCACCGCCAGCCTGCTCTGCTGTATGGCTTATTACACTGTGGTTCAGGGCCTAAACATGGAGGGCATCTCCTATATGATGCTCTTTGCCTGTGTGGCAGCTCAGTTCTATATGGTTAGCTCCTTTGGACAAATGCTAATCGATTTGGTAAGTTAAATATAATAATAAATTATAACATATTATAAAATAATAATAATTGTATAAGAGTACCAATATTGCTGCTGCTGCCTACGAACATAATTGGTATGAAGGAGGCCTGCGATACAGAAAGGATCTGATCTTTATAATGGCTCGGGCCCAACGTCCTGCGGAAATATCCGCCAAGGGCGTAATAGTAATTTCTTTTGATACTTTTAGAACAGTAAGTAATCATGTTTTTTAATAGATTATTAATAATACAAATTAATATATTTTAGTTGATGTCCATAACATACCGATTCTTTGCGGTGATACGTCAAACAGTGGGGAAGTAGGGCAGTCTTGGGAGATCCAAAAATAGTTGTAATATGATTTAAATAATTTTCCGTGTTCAATAATTACATGGAAAATTAACCAAAAAAAACCCTGTGTTGTAATGTACAAATTAATCAATGGCCTGAATTATTATTTTATTAAATCTTTTGTTATTTAGCTAATAAAATGTTCAACAACTTGCCCAAAATGCAATCAAATCCATTTAAATAATAAAGTATAGAAGTAAAGCCTATAATTTAAATATCTGCTTAGCGTTTGATGTCATTAAATCATTCTGAAAGCATGCCTCGCGGATATTATCTTTCTGGTCTTATTCTAATTAATAACATAGCTTGGAAGCCTAAAGATGTGACATTTTGTATAAAATTTTTCATGATGTTCGTACTTGCTTCTTACTTTATAAATTTGAACAATCAGCGTTTAAGTTACATTAACTTGTTCGTATATTTTAATAAGACTTTAACCCATAACTTATTCATGGTAATCAACTTTCGGCGCCCTTTAATAAATAATAATTTCGTGACACCTACAAGCAAACCAATTAAGGTCATTAAATATTTAGAAATCCACTTCTTGTATAACGCCTATAAAACCAGCTGAAATTTTGGAATTCATCTATAGTTTGCCGAGGGCACACAACTGTTGTGAAGAGTTAAATATGAAGGATATCCGAAACAGGGAGCATAAGCGTAGCTACGAGGACTTCACCTATATGTCCAATATGCTCTTCAAGACTCTGGGCTATGACATTTCGGATACAAGTGCACTCAAGTGGCCACACATTATCTTGCGAGGATACTTTTTCCTGGCCATGGCCGGCAATTTCTATTCTGCCTTCTTTGTGACCCTGAGGTTCCTGCATGGGGATAGCAGCAGTTCCTCCATGCTGATGCGAGACTGCCTCCACTTCTTCTACATGTTCATTGCAGAGGTCAAGTTCGGCACCTTCGTGAGATACCGAAAAAGGTTGAGGTTATTGAATGCTGAACTGAAGGCTTTGTATCCCGCTGATGCTGGCCAGCAAGAGGATTACGAGGTCAACAGGTATTATTTATCCCGAAGAACGCGATTCGTGCTTTCCTTCTACTATTTTGTGATGGTCGTGATGGTGATAATTCCGGTGCTCCGATCCTGCATTACCTTACTTGTAATGAAGCGAGAATTTCCGTATATACGCATATTTCCCACTGAACTGAGTTTCAGATCTGATACACCTTGGGGCTACACCTTGGCCTACATTGTGGACTTTACGTACTGCCATTTTATGCTCAACTTCACCCTGGGCACTGACCTTTGGATGATGTGTGCCTCCAGTCAGATATGTATGCACTTTGGCCATCTATCCAAGGTTTTGGCCTCCTATACTCCACATAAGGAGAGGGAAGAAGAGGACTGCCTCTTCCTGATCAGTTTCGTGAAGCGACATCAGCATATTCTGGAGTGAGAACGATTTAGGGGTATTCCTATGGGTTGTTATTAATTTATATATATTTTTTGCAGCTTACACAATGAAGTGGATCAGGTTTTCGGACTTTTGTTGGCCTCCAGTCTCTTTACCACCGCCAGCTTACTCTGTTGCATTGCTTTCTACATTGTAGTCGAGGGTTTTAATATGGAGGGATTGTCCTATGTGACAGTCTTCTTAAGCATAGCTGGGCTGTTCTATTTGGTCAGCTCCCATGGTCAAGATCTTATAGATTCGGTAAGCTGAAATGATCCTAAGTTAACATTATCATAAATTATTATATATTTATATTTATTTATATTTTTTACGTAATTTACAGAGCACTAATATTGCGTTGGCTGCCTACGAACAGAAATGGTATGAGGGTTCCGTGCGTTATAGAAAGCTTCTTATGTTTATAATGGCCAAGGCACAGCGTCCTTCGGAAATATCGGCCTCCAGCATAATCATTATATCCTTTGACACCTTCAAGATCGTAAGTTAAGTTTCTGAGATGGTTGAAAGCAAAGTTAACTCTAATTTAAACAGTTGATGACCATTACCTATCGATTTTTTGCGGTTCTACGGCAAAGTATCGGAAAGAAATAAAAAATTAACTACCAGTTAAAAGATAATAGAGATAGCAATAAATATTTATTTAAAAAGTAAGTTATCTGCAGATAAAATGATGTGAAATTGTTTACACACCTTTAATAAATAACCATCATTACATTTGTAATAAAAATATTTTCATAAGACAAGGTACCACAATTTCACGGTTTAATTTAATTTAATAAGGCAGACTTCTACTTATATTAATAAATATGAGGGTAATTGCATGCATAAGCCTATAATGCAAAGGTAAAGCGTGAAGTTTAAACACTTGACATATTCAATTAAAAGGGGAGTTGCTCAAAGTTTCCCACTCCCGCATATCAAATTTCTTGGCCGCGATTTGCATTAATTAGCCATGAGCCGTAATCGACGACACCCACGTGCCTCAGATTGATTCCTCTGCCATTTAAGATGTCTGTCAATTTGCATAAATCACATTAATGCTCACAAAACTGAAACCTAGCTCAGATACTCAGACGGATTAGCAGCTGCTGTAATGTGGATGGCTGGCCTTGATCGGATGATTCATGGACTCGATGCGCTCCAGTTAACTTCCCTGCTGACCACCTGAACCAGTTCAGGCCAAAGCAAAGGCAGAAGCAGAGCAGAGTTGGTCAGCCAAGTGCATCCTTGACCATGAAACGGCAGAAAATCCCACTCCAAGCCAGGTTAAGTAACCAACAAAGCGCAGTAGCTGGGTTCGCGACGACATGACCAGAACCACTGACATTTAACCGCGGCAACTGGTCCGTCCATCGGTGGCTTCTGCTATTGGTGGTGGCTTTGTGCGATTATTTATTTATGCCTGCATTGACATTAGCATTAACGTTGGCCGGACGCAAAGTATGCCAGACTGGACCGGGCTCTGGCTTCTTACGCAACAGATAAATCAAGCGATTTGCGATCTGCAATCTGCGGAGACCCAGACGGTGATGCCACGCGAACGATTTGGGGAGTTGTCTTTTGACTATTAACTTTTGATCTTGAGCTCGAAAGCACTTATTATTTCGGAAAATCTTTTAAGTAAGCAGGCTTTGAGTGTGGGAATTTGCATAAATCTTACCTTAGCTTTAATGAATTTACATTAGAGGAGCTCGAAGGTAATTATATATTTTATGTATTAGCAGAGTTAACCAATAAGGAAATAAGTCTGCAAACTTCAAGAATACTTATATGTTTTCTTGGGAAAAATGGCTAACCAAAATAAGAATAAACCTTAATTCCTTATAAGTACTGGCTTATTTAATAAATACAATTAAAGACCATAACCATAATGGCTTGAGTTCTTTAGGAAATTAATTGCGGTTAGGGATAGGTATTTAGCTATTTAAACATATGTATTTATATGTATATATATTTATATTTACTTATAGTAATAAAACTGAATATGTATTTAAACTCTTATACCTTTAAAATTCATTAATTTATGTGGATTGCTTCTAATTAATGCATTTGTTACAATCGTTTCCTCAGCAAGCACAATTAAATTTTAATGCCACATAATCACCGTTTCTCAGTCATTATACAGTCAATAAAAATAATTTACCAACCGCTGTAAAACCACAAATGTGTCCAAAACGGGGCATCTCCAGCTCGGTGCCATCATGCCCGCCTGCTCCCTGCTGGGTATCAAATTGCAGACGCTACTCGAAACGTCTCTAAAACAAATTACGCTGTAAGCCGTAAAGAACATGCCGCGACCTTCACAGTGGACAGCGGGCGAGAACAGGTTGGGCAACCAGAATATTAGATATATATACATATATACACTATATACCACACATATATATGTATATATATACCATATAGCTCGGACTGGTGGCAGTGGATAGCCAACTGACATTTCGCTCTGTAATCCGCGAAGCCATGCGTATCACCTCAAGGTTCCGCCAAAAGGCCCAAATGGGAAATGCTTCTTCGCTTGGCTTTAGCCGAGAACATAAATCTTGGTCGACGGCTAATAATAAAATTAAATAAACACATTAAGAAGTAGTACGTCGAATGTCTTCATAATTATTGAGAGACTGGGGGAAATAATAAAAGCAGACTTTGACTTCGCCTTTAACTAACTTGGCCAATTGTCTGCACTCGTACTACATATACATATGACTCTTTTTTTTTGGCTTTTCCGATTCTCTGATTTTCTCGTTGCCAAAGACAATAACAATACAATATGGCCACAATCTTTGGGACAATCTTGTCACGAAATTCTGTCGCCGTCTGTGTCGGAGTTGCAGTTAAAGTCGACTCTGGAGGATGGAGGGGCCAACAAAAGCCAAAGCCAAAGTCTGGCCCCATCTGCTGGCCCAAAGCCATTCATTAGACGCGCCTACACTTTGGCAGCGACGACAACAACAATAGCAACTTGCTGGCGTTTAGCAATTTCTGGCATTTTGACCCCGTGCACGGCTTCAGTTTGAGGTCTGTCTCTGGCTCTGTCTCTGGCTCTGCCTCTGCCCATGGGCTTGGGTTTCGGTACCTCAGCCTCACCTGAGCTCACCTTAGCTTAGCTGGCTGCCTGACTTTGATTGCGATTGCCGATTAATGGCAGCGAATTTAAAGGCAATGGTTCACCTCCCCCAAAATAGAAAAATAAAGGCACTGGATCTGCCCCATTTCGAGTCAGGTGGCAACGCCACCGGCCAAGATGAGTATCTTCATTATCATTTTAATTTCCGATTGTTTTAAAAAAATAATAAATAATAAACTTAAACATTGAATAATAAACTACACTTTAAGTATTAAAACTCCTGGAAAGATATTCTTTAAGTTACATAAGTAAAAAGATGTTGAGGGACTCTTTGTAATATTTAGCAAATATAATTCAAAGTATTTCATATTGTGTATTATTTTTTAGATCTATTCTTAACTTAAAAGAACCTTTCATATAAATCCAATCTTAAGTTTTGAAAAATTAAAATCTTTTAAACTAAAAATGATCAAAAATAAACATAGTTTGTACTAGAAAATATTCATGTATTGATACTGTATTAATATTTGCCTCGAAAGTCGATATCTACATATGTCATATAATAATAAAATATAAATATAATATAATATAATATAATAAATATAAATATAAATATAAATAATATAAAATAAATCGATATTCTCGAAGCTATACATATAAAAAAAGATTCTAGGCTGTTTTACATCTTAAAGTTAAATATATGAGATAATAATCGGTTATTTTTTGTAATCCCTTATCGATGGGATCGTTATCGATCTGTTACGTTAAAGGCAATATTTTAATGATATTTCCAATTTCGATATATCAAACCTAACGATATTTTAGCGGTATACTTTTGTCGATACAACATATCGTAATCGTACTTTTCCTCTCGATAAACATACATCCCTTACTTGTACCACTTCTAGCTATACTCGTTAACCTTAGTTAAATAACCATTAAGTATAAACTTTAATCTCCGTGTAGCTATTTCCGCCGGCTGATGCAATTACTAGCCCATATATTTAAATGTCTGTATTCGCTCTGCAAAACAAAACCTGCAACAATTGCATAAATTAAGCGTACTTAGTACAAAGTTAGTTCTTTATACCTTCATACATATTTCTGTTGCCTTTTCTTGGCCCAGAACAGCTGAGCCTCTGCTGCTCTTTGCCGGCAGCGACGAGGCAGCGACTTAGGCGTTGGATCTTTAGTTTAGTTAGTTTTTCTTCTCTCGTTCAGCACCGTCGCCGTCGCCACCCCCTCAGTGTTAGTTAGTTAGTTGTCGTTTTTAGTTGTTTTTAGTTTCGTTGTCGTCGTGTCGCAGCTTTTGCATCTTTCGATGGTTTTTTTTTTTGCAACAGTGTGTGCGAGACGCTTTGCCAACTGAAACTGAATTGTTTGCAGCCTCGCCAATGCAATTTTCGTATAAATAGACTCACCTGCCGGCATTGGGCATCATTAAATAAAAAACGCTCGTTCAATTAACAGCTCTCTAACAGTGTTTGAGGCGCCCAGTCGAAAGGATAACTCAGCCTTTGGATTACAACATCCCTTCAGTGCATCGTAACAAGATGAAGAATGTAAGTGATCAAAGAAAAGGTGCTTAGAGTGTGAATATTTAAACAGAAAATACCAAAAAAAAAAAAGGATTCGAATGGGTTTGGAGATTCTGGGGATTAAGTGTGCCAAAAAAATCTTTCAAAAATGCAAAGATAAGTTAAGGATCTTAAAGTGCACCAAGATATTAAATCTTTTAAGAAATAAGTTGGCTACGTTTTATAATACAACTTTGCTCGGTTATAAAATTTGATTAGATGAAAAGGGTTTAGCTTAATGGTTTTAAACAGTAATTAAAAGTTAAAAAATTAAAGTTTAAATTTGGAATTTTTAAGGACAAGATGTGCTTGCTAAAATATATTTATTGCCTATCGAAATTCAAAAAAAAAAACTTCCCAGAACACTTCAAAAAACACAACACTTAATACACAACTAAACTTAATTTAAATGCGATTATAAAGATCTCTAAAAACTCTATAGATATGTATATTTATTAAAGAAAACAATCTTAAAACTTAATTTAAAATATCTAGTAAACGTTGTAGTTCCTACAAAAGAAACCCTTCGATATATAAATTAAAAAAAAATCACTTCTTGTTCATAAATATGCCGACTAACCTCCATAAAATCCGTATATAACCAGACAGGCTTTGGTAGTAAAAACTCCACCCAGCCAGCCTGCTCATAAATCAATCACCTTAGGTGAGCTGAAAACAAAAAAAAAACCGGTGTGGAATTTATAGCACCTCTATATATCCCTTGTGGGCTTTTTTAATATTTTCGTTTTTTCGGGCAAATCTTCCGCAATTACGAGACGGGTGCGAAGACAACGATTCCAAAGAGCGTGCCATTTGGCGAGCTCAAAAGCCAAAGGCAATTAACGGCCACAGATGTGAGCTCGGTTTGCCACGCAAAGGTCAGAGTCAGTCCATGTCCACCATTTGGCAGCTGTCCATCTGGCTGAAAAGTTCAGGCACGAAATGGGAATCCAGAGCCGAGCTAGAAAATGAAAACGAAACCCATTCCACAAGAAGACAACAAAAAATGATACCGAAGACGAGCGCCACGCCCCGCGATTTTCAAGCTCTTTTGTGTACAAGTTAATTGAGTCAGCGTCGGCGCGGCGTGTGTGTGGAAATGTGGAAAATATTTAATTGGCATCTATTTGCCGACCTCAAAAGGTGTCTAAAGAGCTCGGTATGTGAGAACAGCAAATAAAATAGCAAAGGCAATAAATCTCTCGGCGCTCAGCGCTCTCGGACCCGCGGGCGTTGCATAATCGGGCATCGGGCACGATCCCAAGATGTTTACTAACTCACTTAACATTTGCGTTGCCCATTGCGTTGTCCATTTCGTTTTCCCCCATCGTTTTCCATATCGTTTTTCAATTTCGTTTATGCTTTTCCCTTGGACAGTTCGCTCTGTGTCTGCTGGCCACCGCGCTGCTGAGCTGCTGCCATGCTGCTCCCCAGAAGGCTGAGGAGCCGATTGCCATCATCAGCCAGGAGTCCAACATTGAGCCGGATGGATCCTACAACTACGCGTGAGTAATAATTACTAGAGCTTAATAACAACCTTAAGGTGTAAAAGAGGTTCATAAATTAAGTCTAAATATTCTGTTTAAATACAACCACTAGTTTCCTCTCAACATCTAGGTAATTGCTCAGATCAATGTAAGAAAATTCTAACCCATTAACTTAATTGAATAATTAAGACAGTAAATACATAAATCTTTGACTCAAAGTCAACTATAAATACCTCTTGGTATAGTAATTGACAGGCTTGATATTATAGCTTCTGAAGTACGTGTTAATGATCTCATTAGCTCCACAATTGAACTTCAACCTTTAATTCTCAACGTAAGTCGATAAAACTCTAATTGTGTTTTAAAGTCGTGCTCATAAAACTCGATTTATATAGCAATCAAATTCGGTCTGTGTATAAACAGCTTAAGTTTATAGTATACTTTGCGGCTCAACATTATTTTAAAACAGCTTAAATAGGTCTACCAAAAAAGAAACAATGATTCATGGTTAGGTTTTCTATATTAAGTAAAGACTTTTAGCTGAACCCCAGCTCCCCTTTCTCTCAACAAAACCAGCTTATATAAGCGAGTTAAGATCCCGGTAGCTTATGCTAATTAAGCCAACGGAATATGGATTAATGAAGCATTTTCGCATAGAAGTTAGCACAAAAAAGTGAAGCTAAAACTTAAGCAGATAATTGAATATTTATACGAAACGCCAGGCGCCAGTCGCCGGGTGACGCATAAAATCAAGGTGATCGTAGCAGTAAACCGCATTTTTATTATATATTTTCGCAAGATCTCAAGGTGAATTTGGTTAAACCCTTTTTTTTCAATATCTTTAATTTGTGATTTGCAGCTATGAGACGGCCAACGGTATCAAGGCGGAGGAGACGGGCACCCTGAAGAAGGCCACTTCTCCAGACAGCAGTGATGTGATCATTGCCCGTGGATCGGTGTCGTACACCTCGCCCGAGGGCAACCTGATCACCCTGAATTACTCTGCCGATGATGAGAATGGCTTCCAGCCGCAGGGCGATCATCTGCCAACGCCGCCACCAATCCCACCAGCGATCCAGAAGGCGCTCGACTATCTGCTCAGTCTGCCGCCAGCCAAGCGTCGTTAAGGATTAAGAATCCGCCCAGGACTTGCATATGGACCAATTCGATTCTGACCCCCGATTCTGATGAAGATAAGCTGAGCTGCTGCTGCTGCTGCAGGTCCCCCATCCCCATCCCGATCCCTAGACAATCACACATAAGACACAAGCCACGGGCCGGAGAATACTTGGAGATTCCTCGGCCAAATCCACTGACTGAAGAACACAGAACTCAAACGGATTTGAGGGACAACAAAACACAATACACAATTCTATATATGATACGTCTGCTTTCTTGCTTTCTTCCACACGAATTTCTTCAGATCTTTTAGTCGCCGGAACTTTGCCATTTTCGGACTCATGTGATATCGTCGATTTATCAATGAAATCAACAAAGAAAATGTAAAAAAAAAAACATAACTAACAAACAAACAAGAAATTACTTTAATATACAGGAATATTATCCACAGCAAACTTTGTGTAAATAGTCTGTAAATTAGAAAGATTTACACGCGTAGTCTAAGCAACGATGCCGATGGGGACTTGGCCTGTCTAAGTTTTCGTCGCATCGATGATACAAGACACTTTGTGAAGAACTACGAAGATATTCTTTAGCCTTAGCTGCAAATAAAGAATTAAAGATTCTTTCGAAAAGTAAACAAGTTATGGTGTTTTTTTTGTTGTATGATTGATGTGTAATTATGGGGGATCTCAAACCTAATAGGAGGCAAATAAATTAAGAACAAGATTGATAAAGATAGACATACAAATTTTCCTTACTTTTTAGGACAACAGCTTTGAATTTCTGCAGGCGCAAAAATATATAGTCTTGTGCAAACCTATTCTGCAAATTTCAGAACCATTGAATAATAAACATGAAAGTTATTTAACAATAAAGTTATTAGTTGTTTCTATCTCGTTTGCACTTACCGCAGATGGTTCAAGTCGCGACTAGTCTGAAATACGGTTCGATTCCCGGCTGGGGTAAAAAATAAAATCCCGGAAGTACCTTTCCTTTTTAGGTTTCAATTTGTCATCGACTTTTTAATACATTTTATACCAAAATATATATATTTGTTCACAAATACTTCAATACTTCTAAATATAAAATACCCTAATTCTAGAAACAAATCATTGAATAACAGTAACCCATTTTTAAAGATAAACAAACCTCCTCCAATAAAACTAAACAATCAAAGACTAAGCCAATAGTCTCTATGTTATATCTGGTTTCAAAGATACTTTAAAAATTTCCATTCTTAACCGCCTTTCAGTTATTTCTCTTCCACCGATAATCTCGCAGATTGTATGCACATCTGATGCTTTGGGAGGCTTCTGTCACACTCATAAATCGATATGCCCAATATCTCGAATAGCTGCGATGACAGAAGCCGAAAAAAGAGTTAATAAATGCACAAAACTTGTTGGCCAGATGCACACACATTGAGGATATAGTTTACATGGGAATGGAATGATCTTGGCGCTCCATTCCGCTGTTTATTCATAGATTCTGTCCAAAAATAACGTGCGCTTTTATTGTTTCACCCGGTTTTGCACATCAAGGCGATAGTTGATAGATTCATTTTATGCAAAGTGGCCAGACGCAGGCAAAAAAATGTGGTCGGTCATGTTAGGTTCCACCAAAATAAGACTCCAAAATCGAGAACCAGAATCGGACTGAGGCCGATGACGAGCTCTCATAGTAGTCGCCATCATTGGCATCGGCCACAACATTATTATTATTTATTTATTTTATTTTGGAAAACAATGTGTGGAGGCAGCCAAAGTTGAAGTCGTTTGCACCAAATTTCACACCCATTTTTCGAAAGGCCAACGAGGAACGGAACACTAGGCGAAACAAGTTCAATATTATTTATTGGCCACATTTTAATTTCATGTTAAATATTTTATTTTTGTACAGGAATTCTTGCTTTTGCTAATTTTTCGTTGCCTATATAAGAGTCTTTGTTTACCGATGGGGATCGCCAGTCGCCTCGAGACACCAGCTTGGATTGTATATATACTATATATAAACCCGGATATTTATATTGATATTGATCGAGAGAGAAATAGAGCTCAAGCTAGAAATCCCGAAAATGAAGTTCCTATTGCTGATCGCTCTGTTTGTGGCCGCTGTTTCGGCGACGGGGGACAATGACCCAATTTCCCAGGAGTCCAATGTGGAGTACAATGGCAAATATCACTATCAGTGAGTCACCCAAGCGATAGAGGATTAATAAGGCTAAATATGATAATTATTATAATGATCATCCTACAGAATATCATTTAAACTTTATCAAAAATTGAATTCTTTAAAATTAAAATATTTTTGATATATTTTATTAAATATTTATCATATCTGGCCTATATTTCCTATGAAAAAAATATCAGCACATCTAATTACACCTTTTTTCTGTGCAGTTACGAGCTCAAGGATGGCTCCAAGGCCACCCAGGATGGTGTCCTAAAGTCCGTGAATGCGGAACACGATGGCGAGGCGGTCCATGGCAAGTACTCTTTTGTCGGCGACGATGGTGAGACCTATGTGGTGTCCTACACGGCGGATGAGAACGGATACCAGCCCGTGGGTGCCCATTTGCCTACTCCACCACCTACTCCCGAGTCTGTACTCAAGGCCCTGGAGTATATCCGCCTGCATCCGTACACTCCGCCAGCAAAGAAACACTGAAAAAGTCACGAGAACAAAGCACAAATGTGATTGGAACCAAAAGAACTGAAAATTAAAGAAAAAAGAATTCAAATGTAACATAAAATGCGAAAGAAGCCTGGGGTGACCGGAAGTGAATATTAGTGAATGTTAAGGAGAAAATTATATGAAGAAAATATGAGATTTATAGACAGACAGAGTTTAGTTTATGGAATTTTAAAGCAAAAGTTCTTTGAAATTAATTTTGAAAACAAAACTGAAATGCTTTCAAGATACTAAACTAGAAAATCTAGAAGTCTTACCAGCCATTAAAGGCACTTTAGAGATGCAGATAATTATTTAAATATTTACCCCAAAAGCAAGCGGAAATCGTGCTTAAACGGAAGCCAATAAGTTCAAATAGATCAACTTGGCCTAGACTTAAGACAGGTGCGTACTTAGCAGAGTCTCTCAGAGATCTCGTCTGCAAAAAACCCCTCTTGCAAAAACTCTCTGACTCTTGTGTGCCATGCCAAAATGTGTGTTAAATTTGCCTTACTTAGCAGTTTTTGGCTCTGCTGGCAATCTCGCTAAACAATTACTAATTGAAAGCTAAATTGTTAAATAAGCAATTGAAGTCCAAGCAGAGTGGCGAAAATCTCAAGGCCGTATCCGCACTCACACTCCCAGCTTCAGCCGAGACATGCATACATATATCGCGCCATATCTGTGTCTTTATCTGTATCTATTAGAACAAAATCAATAGGGATTATGTAAGGGAAACTGAAAGTGTGATTTCGGTTTTGTTTTGCTCATTTTAATTTACACTAATATGTTAATAACATTCCAATCAAGCCATGAGAGAACATTTGTAATTCCGGGAATGAGACGATATTGGGCATTTCTCTTTCCCAAAATAATTAATCAGATATGTATCGTATTGCTTTGCTTACCCAACCAAGTTCATTGACCATTAGTGGTCTCTATGACACAATTGTGGTTAATATTCGCAGCATATAGCATATAGACATTCAGTCATATGGCTGGAAGCTAGACAAAGTTGGCGGCGTTATCAATTCGATTTATGGCCAACAATACTCTACATTTTTTATGGCCTCTTTGTTTTCAAAGTGCTGGCACCGTTAGTTCTTTCGGCGAAATTATTTCCATAATTGAAACGTGATTGCAATGCTTAAGTCAAGATTTGTTCTTTTTATTTTGCGGTTGCTATCGGAATTTTAGGGGAATATTTTTGGGAATTTCTGGAAGTACAGTGGGTATCGCTGGTATATATTATTTTGAAAGATTTGTTGAGATATTTTTTATAGCAAATTAAGCAGAAGTCCCTGATTTCAGGCACTTTGCTTACTTCAACATATATTACTCTGTTTTTTGGGACCTTTTTCTTGTAACTACATTTTAATTTATTGTGTAATTTGTAGGTTTCATATTTAAGCCAAGAAAATCTGTAAGAAATCTCGCATAATGTTCGGTAATATTAATACTTATAAAACCTTCACAAGAATGCCACCACTCCCTTAGCTCAGCTCAGATTAAATCCTTAACGGAATCCCCAGGAACTGTCGGCGGATTCAACGGAACCAAACTCCCCCCTACAAGAATAATTATATTCTGCTCAGACAAATCACGTAGCCGGGCCAAGATCTGGGATCCGCGATATGCGGCCTGCGAGGAGCAAGACCAGAGGGGGCTCAAGAGTGGACAACTTGCTGTCACCTGCTGACATCGTCGCTTCATCTTCATCTCTTTTTGATGTTTACTCATCGCGCGGCCATAAAAACCGAGTCTGAGTCCGAAACTGAGACCGAAAACCAAATATAAAAAAAAAATGAAAAAAAACAACAGCCGGCATCGGGCGCTGCTCGTAATTTCTGCGAGTACTTCGCAGCTTATCTAGTGCGCCCATCGTAATGGCGATGATCGCGGGGCAAGCCGAAGCTTCTTCGGACTATAAAAGGCCCGAACTGAGTTGGGGCAGTCAACAGTTTGCTTGCTAACCCGCTGGATATCACTGCCCACGCCCAGTCACAGCCCAAGGATTAAATCATGTACAAGTTCGCCTTCCTTGTCTGCTCCGCCCTGCTGCTCAGCTTTGTGCTGGCCCGGCCGCAGGATCAGCGGGCAGGAGCTCCGAGTGCCACGACAACGACCACAGCTGCCACCATTGTGAAGCAGGATAATGTGAACAATGCAGATGGAAGCTTCAACAGCAGGTGGGCTTTATTTACACCATTAAATGGGGAGAGGATCCCTTATCTTCTCTCTATTAAATAGAGGCTATAAAATCAGCTTCTTTAAGAGTCCACTTCCAAGTTATTAAATTTTCTTCAACATCATAAAATACAATATTTTATACCTAATTTGTACATCATTAAAACAACCCTTATTTTATATATTTAATATAAAAATTTCCCTTACCAGCTACGAGACCTCCAACGGAATACGCGTGGAGAACATTGGCTACCTGAAGAAGATCATTGTGCCCAAGACGGAGACCTCCGATGGCCAGGTGGTGGAGGAGCATGAGGAACTGGTCCTGGTCCAGACTGGCTCCTATAGCTACAGCGATCCCGATGGCAATATCATTACGCTGCGCTATGTGGCCGATGAGAATGGATTCCAGCCCGAGGGTGATCATCTGCCGGTGGCCCCGCAATAAGATCTAGTTACCATAAACAGTAGTCCTCCGCCTGCTACCAATAATCAATAATATTTCGCTTGAAAGTATTATGCACTGCCTGAATGCCATACGAAATTGAAATGTCTACAGTCCGTAGTTAGTCTTAAGCAAACACAACACACACACACACTCGCCTGAGCAATAAATATACAAATAAAATATTGGAAACGATAATGAAAACGACAACTGAACTGAAGTTACTTCTCAGCCTCGCGTGGCCTATAACATTACATTACCAAATTGCCCTTCACGCTAGCGGTTAACACCAAGAGATGCGATGAGATGAGATGAGATGGTGATCATGAGCCAACCGCCGGATTTATTTACATTATCGCACTTGGCTCCGAATGACATTGATGCTGATATGAACACGGTTAGGAGTAGGGTTTCGTGTGTTGTTTGCCCAACTCAATGGCGCATACCAGAATGTATGGGAAGTCCCAGCCGTTTAATTACTCTATTAAACTCTCATTAGCCGTGGATTGTGCCATTTCACCATAGGCCTAATGTGGGCCACTCGTGTGATCAATTCAGACTCAGTTCATTATCCATTGAGACTCCGGAATGTGGCCTGTGTTGCTATGGGGCCTGTTGGCCTGGGGCAGCCTGCTTCAGATACATCCTGCCGACACTGCCAAGTTGATTCCTGTAAGTACTATTAAAACAGGAAGAAATAATACACTATAATGCCAGATATTTTGATCAGAACCTGGGCTACTTCATCGAAATGAAACAAATAGATTGTGTGGGCAATCCAAACTACTTTGCCGGCATGCACTGCCTTATCCTGCCGCCTCAAAACCGAACCTTGGCGGCTTCTGTGACCATTATGCAAAGACTAGGCTCATTGAGTGGCTCCCTCAGGGTCTCCATACCCAATGCCAAGAAGGTCATCACCCAGATATTAGATATCACCTTTGACGTGTGCAAAGTTCTACGCGAACGAAAAAGAAAGATGCTCATCGATCTGCTGGTCAACACGGTGGCCAGAGATAGCAATATCAAGGACTGGAGGTGTCCCTTTCCCAAGGTATTTATAATCTCATAATAATTAATTACTTAAATATATATTATATGCGTTTATGTTACAGGGAAAATTCGAATCGAAAAACATGTCTGTCACCGACCTGCCGCCCATGTTAACTGAATCAGATTTTGTTGTAAACATGGACTTTTTCATTCCCAAGGTGGCACATGTCCTGAACGTAACACTCCAAGGACATCTCTTTGATATGGCCAAGGAGAAGGCGAGAAGAAGGAAATATTTGTAGAGAAAAATAGTACAAAAATCTATACAAAAAATCGAGAAGAAAGAAATATTTGTAGAGAAAAATAGTACAAAAATCTATACAAAAAATCTGCATAAATAAATGCCCTTTTTAGGCGGATATAACTTGGAAAAAGTCTTTAAATATTATGATGCTTTTCTGAATTGATTTCTCATTATAGATAATTAATGTCTCCCCTTAAATCAAGATAGTTTTCTTATATTTCTTACTATTATTTTTATTTTACAAACCTTTTCTACATATTTAAGCCAAGACTTACACTAAATTTAGAGCATACTTCGAGGCATTATGTTTAATAAATAATAGTGAATGGAAAATTACTGGCTTTTCCTGTATTAAACTAAATCGATACTGTTAATTATCTTTCAAAGCTTTTTACGCTCAATGAACTGTTAAAATAATGGAAAATTTAAAATGTTTTAAAGTCAATTATGTTACTGATTTGTAATCACTAAAATTTAGATATTATGCGAACCAATCAATGAGTGACAAAGCAGGTAAATAGAGAAATTTAGTTGGTAACCGGCTGATCGAGAGTAATGTTCTCCACATGGCTGAGCTGTCTGCGATTGATTTTGTTGCTCATTCACCTGATCCATTATACGGAAGCCACGGTGATATATTTATATTTAATATATCTATTTTTTTAAATTAAAAACCCAACTACTTCCAGAGACGACTGAGATGGGAGTGCTTTGACTGTAAAATAGGTCCGAAGTTTTCGGACAGAATGAAATGCCACGTGGGTGGCACTAGGAACTCCGTTTTGAATGTGGAAATCAACCTGCAGGAAGAACTGGATGCCATAAAGACGTATGTAAAGATTTCGACCCGATTCAAGACCTCAACACCGTATCGGAAGTTCTTTGACATTACATTCGATGGGTGTCGTGTGATATCCGATATGGTTCAAGGAACTATGGTGTCCAACATGTTCAATGCCGTCGTGAGATCGAGCAATCAGCCGCGAAAGTGTCCCATAAAAAAGGTACATTTATAATTCAACAAATAAACAATTAAATTATATACAGTTGAAAACATTTTCAGGGCTTAATTTACTATCACAACATAAGTATAGAGGATGCCCTGCCCATGTTTGTGCCCAGCAGCTATCTCTTTGTCCAAGTCGATTTCTTTTCCAAGCGGCAATCGTATTTAAATGTGACTCTTCGTGGACAGATATCCGAAAAATAAATAACACAATTCAAGCCAGACTACTTTAATAAATTATTAACGGACTGACCCACAAACAAAGACATGAACTCTTAAATATAGAACTCAATCCATATTTAAATCCACTTAAAATGCCATCACCGAAAATATCAATTATTGGTTGGGACAATTATGGGCATCATTATTATAATCCGCGACTGTTTTCACTTATAGCCTGAGCTGGGCCACCTGAGTCAGACAGTAGTAATTGATCGGAGCCAAATGATGGCTCAATTCCACGGATTACTCTTGCTGATTTTCCTCGCTGGCCACAGCCAGACGGCCAAGGTTTGCTAATACATCAAAATATATCTTATATATTGATATATTTGTAATCAACTCTCTGGCTTAGCTATCCACAAAGTTGCGTCTCCAGCTGATGTGGCGAAGTTTCAGCTGTGTGACCAATCCGGATTATATTTCCCAGCACAAGTGCATTATCCTGGAGTCGGACAAATCCCTGATCACCACGGAACTGAACTATATACGGGACGTGGCCAAGTTCAATGCCACCTTCAAGCTGTTCATGCCAAGAAAGCCCAACGGAAAATATCAGAAGGTTATAGATATCAATGTGGATATCTGTCAGTTTGCCAAGGGCATTCACGGCCACCGATTCATGACGATTGTGATTAAGGCCTTCGGGAAGCAGGGATCTCAGCTGAAGTGTCCCCATCCCAAGGTACGAGTATTTAACATTTAATAATAAATCACATATTTCCTAGTGATGATTTTATGGCTATTTTGCAGGGTCTTTATGTTTATCCCAACATAAACATAGCCGAGAATTTGCCAGCCTTTTTGCCGGAGACTGACTTTAAAATTGAAATGAATTTCCTGACTACGGACACGCATTTGGTTAATACCAGTCTTGCTGGAGTTTTGTATGATCCGCTGAAGAAGAGAGGAAAAGTTAATTGAATTAATTCCGAAAGAAATAAAGTATAAACCAGAAAATATGAGCAAAGATCAAGACAATATAACCTGGTCAATATTTTACAAATATTTGTAACTTAAAAAGTGTAATTTTGAATCTCGATCGCATTAATTTAGTATGTTATGTCTTTTGATGAAAACAAAGTTTATTCGGATTCAAATTGATGTTAAATACCAAAATTTGTTTGAATATATTATTGAAATTGATTTATTATTTCCTCATCAATTAAATATTTATCAAGTTATCTATATTTTAATAAGAATCCAGGATGCATCCTCTAATTCCAGACAACCTATTGTTCTTTAAGTGATTCAAAGACGGTAGTTAACAAACCCCTATATTCCGTAATTTCCAGATCAAGGATTAACTCAAATAGAAAGAGTCGTTAAGGCACTTTTTGGACTAAACTCAGGAATTAATCAAACGACTTTATGGCCCGCCACTTGTCACCCCAACGGTACGTGATCTTTGTGTCAAGTTCCGCTGATCCGTCTCTCAGAATCAAAGTGGCAGAATCGCCACTGGAGCATTATTTACGAGTCAAGCTCAAGATTTGCCGCATCGACAAGGCATTTCACAACCTGAATATTTATGGCCAGCAACCGGGGTTCTGTAAGCCAGTTGGCGCTCTCATCGGATTCAGCCGAAACTGAAAACTGAAAACTGAAGCTGAGGCTCAAATGTCAAATGTTGTTCGTAAGAACGGCGGCAGTTCGACAAATGCTAAGAATGTAAGGGTGAAATCGTTTGACATTTGCAGCCGTTGCCCCATTAGCCGTTAGTCGGTCACTGTGCGAGTGGGTTATCATCCATGGTTCCGCGATGTGGTTACAGTACCCGGGGATCTTGGAGACGAGAGGTGCTCTCTCTACAGAGAGCTAACCTTGCCCAGCTTTCGTTTTTCTATTTCCATTTTTTTATCTGTGCGTGGCGGCGCGGCTGCATTTGAAAAAAAAAAGTTGCACAACCCGCCATGAATCACCACCAGCAGCAGCAGCAGCAGCAACATCAACTGCAACTGCAACATCAACATTAGCAGCAGTGATGGGAAATAGTTAGGCAGTACCTAGAAGCTTATATTACATGTATCTTGTAGGTACTTTTGTAGCCAAAGGAGATCACTAATTCTCTTTGTATTGTAAGCCTAAACTTTATTCTATTACTTCTTTGATTTATAACTTTAAATATTTATACAAGTTAGAGGGGAACTTTAGAGCTTATTATAAGAATTATATAAATAGGAAAACGTTTAAGAAATGCTCTCACCTATTTATTTTCATAAAAGATGTCACTGCTTTAATGCTATTATATTTTTGTATGTAACACCTAAGGCTTATCTTGGTTGCCAAGGCTTAGAATTTCCCATTTTCCTTTTGTATCTATAGTACCTTCCCTCACCGAAATAAAGATGTACCGTCATCCATCACTGACCGCCGGCAACATCGTCAATTTGGAGGCTTGGCGGGCGTTCGAGCTGCAGTTGTGGGTGCGGAAGACGAGGACGTGGCCAAAAAAAGCCAAAACATGACATGGCTCATGGCGGGAGGAGAGGTCGTTTGTCGCAATAGGCGTTGGAGTTTTCAGCTTTTTGGCTCGCCTGCATTTTTTCGGGTTTTTTTTTTTTGTCTATTTGCTGTTTGCCGGCTCTTCGGCGGTTGTTCAACCCAATGCTGCTGCATTGTTATAGACACTTGTTCCCCCACCGATTTGGGTTCAACTCTTTGTCCCCAAAATGGTCGGCAGATTAACCCAATTGTTTGGCAACTAATTAACATTTGCCAAGACGACGGGCTTTGGACTCAATTATTGTCTTGCCTCATCTGCCGGGGCACTTTGCCCGTTTTGCTCTTACAACAATTTTCGCTTCGCTGGCTGGTGTTGGTATTGGGATCCGCCAAAATGCTGCAATTACAAGAATGCGAATGCGAATCCGAATCCGAGTCGAAATCCGAGTGGGAATCTGTAACCGAAGCTGGGAGCAGCATCTCCAAATGCACTCCACATGCACTTCTGCCGAGAGAGCACCCCCATCCCGAGAGAGAGAGAGAGAGAGAGCCGAGCTGAGTGTCGCTTTTGGCCAAGTCAACAACGAAAGCAAAAAATAAACCAAACTCGTTCTGGCTTGTTTCTAAATAACGGCATTGCGAAGATGAACGACCGGACGCGCCGGCACGAGGACAGACATTTCGCAGACATTTGAGTTGGGCCTACGAGCGGGCCAAATACGAGCGGCGACAAACGAAACCGGGCTAAGGTGGGTGCCAGAAAGGTGATTGTGGGAAAAATTGCAACTAAAACTAAGGCCATTTAAGGTACTTCTCTTTAAAGTTCATGTAAGAAGCTATTTTTACAGAATAAAACTTAATTTTGACCAAAAGAATAAGGAAACAAAAATCTAATAATCAAAAGACTTAGGCAACAAACTTGGTTTTGCATATAAAGACAAGAACTAAGAAATGTATGATGGATTTCTATAAAAAGAAATATCAAAAAACCAATGAAAGCAGTTTTAATTTTAAAATACACCCACAGAGAGAGTCAATACACAAACTTTGCATGAAATATGTTCAGAAAAGTATTGAAACAAACTCGTATTTACATAAAAATTAAAAGTACTAAGAACCGAGTATTATATCTGATCAAAATGAAGTGAATAGTGTACATGTTCTATGTTTAGATACAGAATTTAAAGAAGAATTTCAGAGATTAACTCTTTAAGAGATCAAAAAATGATCTTACCATGTTCTTTATTATTTAAAACAAGTTAATTATTTTTTACTGAAGAGTAATTTTGAATATATTTTAGCAAAGAAAGGCTTTAAATGAATATGCATAGTTGAGGGACAGTACCCTGCTAAAAACCACAAAAAATCTGTGGAACATTCTCAAAACGAGAGCGACAGTGAATTCAATTTGTTGTTGTTTCTTTTTCAATTTAGCATTTAAGCGTCGACGAGCCTACAAACAACAATTACCGATCAGTTGGATCGGACAGCTACAATAGTAACAACAAGAGCTACTATGGCGAATACAACCAGGCAGCCTCTCCATCTCCATCTTCATCGGCATCGCCATCTCCATCGCCATCTTCACCTGCATTGGCGGCGCATTCGCTCTCCCGTGGAAACTCATCGTCGATGTGCACTGTGTGGGTACGAGTGCAGCGGGAGGATCGGATCCGAGTCGGAGTCGTGTTGGAGCGAATCGCCTATATAAGGCTTAAATAGGGCCGCGCTTGGCACAGTGTCTAGCGGAGCTGCTTTCACTAGCCAGTGCGATCGATCAGTGCCAGCCAATCGGGCGACAAAGCGGGCCAACACATTGGAATACAGTGGATAAAAGTCAGAGACTCCTGGCAAAAATGAAAGTGATCGTAAGTGGCCCAAACTATTGGCATTTGGAATTTATGTGAAGTGTTCAGAGACGAAATATTCACATTTATGGATTGTAAATAGAATTATAAATATTTTGTGGTGTTTTCAAGATTAGCTTTATAATAAAATAGTAAACAATTATTTAGAGAGATATAGTAGAAGTTTATAAAATTTAAAGAATAGCTTGTGTTGATTTCATGAAACAAACTTTCCTTCACAGATCCTTCTTGGACTCTTTGTCCTGTCCTGTCAGGGACAGCATCACCATCCCCACCAGCAGCACCAACAGCACCAGAGTGTGAACAACATTCCGCGTGACGACAAACCGGATCATCACCGGCACGAGGAGCATCGGGAGACCAGCACCTGGATACCCATCATCAAGTACAACAAGGAGCAGAGCGAGGATGGCAGCTACAAGACGGAATACGAGACGGGCAACAGCATTATCCATGAGGAGACGGGCTTCCTCAAGGACTTCGAGACGAATCCCAATGGAGTACTGGTCCAGCACGGCCAATACTCCTACCAATCGCCGGAGGGCACCTTGGTGAATGTTCAGTATACCGCGGATGAGAATGGATTTAGGGCAACCGGCGATCATATACCCACTCCGCCGGCCATACCCGAGGAGATCCAGAAGGGTCTGGACCAGATCTATGCTGGGATTAAGCTGCAGCAGGAGCGTCTGGAGCAGCGGGCCAAGACGGATCCGGACTTTGCACGGAAGCTGGAGGAGCGGCGTGTGGCCAATCAGAATGGGCAGTACATTGGTCTGCTGGAGAATCAGTGAGGGGCAGCAGGGCAACCCAACCTCTTTCATTCCCATCCTCCCCACCGAACCCATGAGCCTGGAAACGTGACTCCTTCGTGACTGCCTTTTGTGACTATCCTAGGGTCTTCCTAAGATACTTCTTAGTGGGTCCCTTAGTGACTCCCTTAAGTGACTCCTTCACCTTCTATGACAACCAGAAGACTGTGATTTCACTCTGCTAAATCTTCTTCAAAATCTGCTCACCGATGAACCTTTGATAACTTTAATACCCTTTATTTCCGACCAAGTTCCGCAAACACACACACACAGGGGGCACACATGATAATAATACTTTATTAACGAGTGTGAAAGTTTCGCCGCTTTGAAACAATAAAAGAAAAACTAACGTTTCCATTATGCCGATGTATAGTATGTATATATTTTCTATTTTTCCGTTTTTTAATTTTTTTTTCCAGCGCTGACCATATCCATAATGCTCAGACAGACGTGACAAGGCGTTTATGGGTCTCCGTAATTTTCCCGTAGCGTTTTCCTCATCTTTATTGTTTACGTTTACGTTGTTGTGCCTGGCAGATCGAATTACCCCATGCGTCAGTTTGTTGATCCCATTCCATGCTCATGCAGGTTGGGTTTTTCCAATTTTCCATGTTTCTACATCGCCGTGATGGAAATTTTCTTTCGAGAGCCTCCTCGACTGGTTGCTGTCGCTGGTTGCGTAATTACGAAACACTCTCAGCCAGCCCAGTGCCACATCGCGGGAGGCTGTGTGGGAAGCGGTCGGGGGAGCCGGTTGAAGTGGTCCGCGAATGGGTTACTGGCGCAGCCCCGATTCCCCCAACTAAACCCCGACTTCTTCTTCGTTCTGCCAATTATTTCGTAAGCTGATTTACCGTTTCGAGTTTAGTTTTTTTTTTTGGTGGTGAAAAGTAGCCCTTAGCTAAATAAATATAGAAACTGTATGACTGGTGAACCCAAAAGAGCTGTCATCGGGGTCGAAGAGAACAAAAGCAACAACCTTTTGGGCCACAAAACGGCAAACGATTTGGCTAAATATTTGCATAAAACGTAGACATCAAGATGCTAGAGGTATTCTTTAAATATATATTGTTTAAAGTTTATTGTGAGTCCCAAAGAAGTTGTATATCTTTATGGGTACAATTTAATTTAGTTACAAGCTAAAATAATCATATAAACCATAAATATTATGAAGCTATATGATTGTAGCTTAAATAAAACACTCCATAACTACATATATAATATTTACAACAGAACAGTTATTACTTTAACGCCTTGAATCAAATTATAATCATTATAAATAGCTGGGAATACCTCTACTATATATGACTGTGGGTCGTCTGCCTACAAATAAATCAATTCCGCTGCATTTTCACCACCGAAGCAGACCCCAAAAGCATGGGGCCCCGAAGAATGTTTATTCGCCATTAAGTTTCAACGCTCTTGCGCATAATTAAGACGAAGTTATAATAACGAAGCTGAACAAAAGAAAATTTCTATGGACCGTGATTAGAAAGAATCTTTCTTCTGGGCCTGAGCGGACGTTGGAATTGATTTGGCCAAGTCAGTTGCCGTTTAGAAGCCGTCGCGTGCAGATCATACAACCGGGAAGCCCTCGAAGAATACAAGAGTCTTCGGAGAATTCGAATTTGCGGAAACTACCAGTGGCGAGTGGAGTGGAAATGGTCAAGTGAAGTGAAGTGAAGTCAAGAGAAGAAAGAGAGAAAGATTGTGGCGAAGATCGACACCCAGTGCGTGCGAATATTGAATTGACATCGAAGAAGGTTCAAAGAAGCTCCGTTAAAAGCAAAAAATAGTAGAAACCCCAAACAAAGGGCGGTGTGTGTGTCTGTGTGTGTGATTTGTGGCCGCTGAAAACGAGAATGAATCAATAAAAAACGACAAAAACTAACTGTAAACTCCGGCAGCAATAATAAAAAGTGGCACACACCACATCTGCAAAATAAACAAAAGACATTTTCTGTTTAATTTAAATATGGTTAGTCATCGGAAAGAGTGTTTACTGTGTTGTCTGCTTGTCGCCCTTCTCAGTGGCCTGACAGCCCAACAACTGCAGGGTCCTCCTCGGCCCAGGGGTCGTATACGTATTGCGGATATGCAACTTCCGGCCGGAATAGGTCCGGTATCTGCTTCTGGCAATTGGCCCAGTTTGCCAGCTGTCGGCCCCATCAGCTCCACTGTGCACACGCACATCCCACTGTTAAGGGAGGAGAGTGGTCAGCCACCGGTGCCGCCCAGCCAGGAGGCGGTGGTGTACGGCAACTGGAAGCCAGAGCATCCGGAGAAGCCAGTCGAGGTGGAGAGAGAAGGAGAGTCGGAGACGGAAACGGACTCTGGTCAGCAGCCCAGGGAGCGGGTGTACGGGCGCCTGGAGGCCATGCTCATGGGCTTGCCAGCAAGTGGTGGTATGTTTCGGTTTGGAAATTCATTATAATTTCATTTATATTTATAATTTTCTTTGTAATATTTTAGCTGCCGATGCCAAGCCCTCCTCCAGTTCCAGCGAAGAGCAATCGGCTCCCATAGCTCCCGGTGGCTATCAGAATCCCGTTTATGTCCCACCCGGCAGCTACGAGAAGCACGGACGCAGGAGGATCACCAGCCAGCAGGCTCCACACCAGTTCGAGGTGACCCGGATGAACAACACGGATCCAGGGCTCAAGGCTGTGGCCAAGCAGATCAACGAGTCTGCGGAGACAACGACGACAACACGAAGGAACTCTCCGTCCCAGTCCACCACCGACGACACCTGGATGCCACTGCCCTATCCATATCCATACGACACCACAATGCCCTCTCCGCCGGCGACGAGCTCCATGGTTCCCGGCTTCATGCAGTCCTCGGTGGTGCATCCACCGCCGCCCACACAGGCCACACACTCCACCGCCGGGCTGCTCAACTGGCCCACCGACTTCATCGACAGCGCCTCCAATATGGCGAGCACGGAACGCGTCGATGGCACTATCCCGGCGAATATCGATAGGCGGGACGAGAGCATCGGTGATTCCGCGGACGATTACAAATACTACGAGGAGTCGCTGAACTCCGCCCAGATGCACAGCGAGCTAAGTGTGCCGGAGACTCTGCCCCTGAACATCACCCGGGTGGGGATTCCCTACGAGGATCGCAACGCCTCCGAGGAGCCGACCATCTGTGTGCCACTTACCGTTTCGGAGGCGTCGCTATCCTCGGACAGTGTCACGCCCCTGCTGGTGGAGGTGGAGCGTGTCTACTGCTTTCCGCTGCCCAAGGTGGAGGTGCGAAGGGGTAACGTTCGGCCGCAGGTGGAACAGGTGACACGGGCGCATCAGGAGGATGAGATTCCAGAAACGGAGATGCAGCCAATGGATACGCGAATGCCGCCGACTGATGCCACAGGCGGAGGCACACGTAAATCATTGGGCCTCCTGACGCCACTTCTCCTTCTTGTGGGCTGGAGTTTGCGACCCAGGAATTAGTACCTAAACTAGGATGGTCTAAGATCAACATAAACACACAACTCAGGGGCTTAACGCAATTAACGATTATTTAAACATTAAAGCTAAGCAAACATTACAAGTGTTCAAGTGTTTCATTCGAGGTTTTTGGTTCAGTAAGTAATTAAAGTATAGCGAACTTGATTCTAGATGGCTTAAAGCGAAACCAGTTTGGGGTATACTTTCCTTTAAGTACTTATTGTATGGCTAGTTACATAGGAAGTGTTAAGAAGTTAAGAAGAAGTTAATATACATCTTTATAGACGTTTTCCTTGTACCAGAACATAACTATCTCCCATAGGTCCATCGTTAAGGAGCTTATACTATCTAGATTCTATAACTTTATATAACATTTCAACTGATTAGAGTATAAGTATTTTGTTTGCATTTTATTTCAGTAATATTATGACTTATCAGTTTATAACCCTATAGTATTTGTTTACATTTTCAACAAACTTGCTAGCCTTAGTTTAAGGTTTCCTATCAATCAATATATATATATATAATAAGTAGCACATCTTCTCCGATAAGGAATTTCATTCATAGAAAAAACCAGTTTACTATAAAAAGCTTTCTATTGATAAGATTAGTGGCTTATATGTCTCCATTGCGAGCCCCCTTTTTGGCATTAAATTCATCACGTGCGGCCTTGCGCAGGGGCTTTCCATTGGAATTACTTGGCAGTTTCTCGGTGAACTGGACTCCGGCATGAAGCTGCTTCTCCTTGGCGGGCAAGTGCTCGGCCACATAGTCCACAATATCCTGGGCACTCACCTCGCAGCCCGGTATCCTGACCACCAAGGCACCTGCCTCATCGCCCACTTTTTCGTCATAGATGCCAACGACGCACACATCCTGCACCTGTGGCATCCGTGCGATTACGCTCTCGATCTCGGTGGGAAAGTAGCTTAGACTTTCGTAGCGCAGCATCTCCTTTTTGCGATCCACAATATAGAGGAAGTTCTGCTCATCGAAGTAGCCTAGATCCCCGGTGTGGTACCAGCCTTCGGAATCCTGCAAGCTGCGAGTCTCCTCCGGATTTCCATAGTACCCATTCCACACCCGATTCGTGTGAACATACACCTCTCCCACCTGGTTGTATGTGAGGTTCTTGCCATCCTCATCAACGATACGCATCCTGGCTCCCGGAATGGGTCTGCCCACGGATGCTAAGTTGGCCAGTCCGGCATTGGTCGTTACGATGCCCGACTCGGTCATTCCATAGCCACAGCTTATGAGTGCGCCCTTGCAAAGATTCTGGACCTTCTGCAAAGTGGCATCGGAAGCCCAGCCGCCGGTGAAATGGACATTGATAATGGAAGCCAGCGCTTCTGGCGTGGCATCTGGACAAGAGACCAGAGCAGAAAGATATCTGGGCGGCAAAACGGCTACGTTAAGCTTGTACTTCTTCACCATTTTCAAAAAGTGCTCCGGTGTAAAGGGTCTGTTGCTTATGATGCGGGTGCAACCCGTAAACGTATTGATTATGAACACCACCAAGCCGGTCATCCAGTCCAGGCAACTGGGCGTAAAGATGGAGAGCTCATTGGTGGCCATTCTAAAAAGACATGGAATATAATTAATAGTTAAAGAGATCTGTAGAATGTAAGCTCTAAAACTCACGAGGTGTCTGTAACAAGATAGTTGTTGGAAATGCAGACAGCCTTCGGCAAGCCAGTTGTTCCCGATGAGCACAGAATCGCCACAGTTTGGTCACCGCCTTCCTTCAGGGGCTCCGGTCTAAGAGAACATTGGTTTAATAATCCAACATATTATGGATGCCAGCTCATACTCACTGGTAAAACCTCTCAGTGGAGGTGGGTTCGAAAAGGGTTTCGATGCTCGGCACACCATCAACGTGGTCGGTGAGTGTATAGATCTCTGGTTTCCATCCTATGGTAGCTGCTTGAATTTTGCGGATGTCAACTCCATCGCAGAATACAATAGATGGCTTGGTTATGGCAAAAACATGGGCAGTGGTGGCTACATAGGAGAATCAACGATTAACTGGAAAATCTTTTGAATAAATCCCAATACCAACTTTCGTCTAACAAGGTGCTAATCGAGTGGAAGGGTGTTGCGTTCAGAAAGCAGGCCACTCCCAAAGGCATGGCGTAGGTGGAGTTTTGAATAGAGATGCCAATGACATCCTTGTGATCGAGTCCTCGCTTCTTGAAAAACTGGGCAATCCTGACAGCCCAAGTAAGGGCCTGCTCAAAGGTAGTTTCCACCCCATCCGCTTCGTTTATCTGTTTTGAGGAATATATATTTTTAAGAACTTCTTCTATGCCCTTACTGGTATTTGATAGATCGTCTCACCTGACAAACGTTTTTGGGCCAATTCCTCATGGTGTTGAATATTATTTTGCCCACGGAAGTGTCAGGGTGGTAGGTATGGGTGCTTTTAGCGCCACTCCATATCCTCTCCTGCTCACTATATGTTGCGCTTGGCAATGCCATTTTCTGTAATGCTTAACAAGTCCGCTTTGAACGACAAACCGCAAACGACTGCCACAATCTGACCAAGAAATGGGTATTTATAGTCAGCCAGAAAGAATACTACACCTCAACGCAAAGTGGTCTTTGGCTGGTAATAGCTTACCTCTGTACTAACTTATCAGTCGAAGTCGAAAGTTCGTCAAATAACAGACTATAGTCAGATTGGGATCGTTACTACTCAATGCCCTTATCAACAATTATTTGCAGCAGTGCAGTATATTCGCCTAAGCGAATCTATCCAAGTCTACTATCAATTTAGTTCAGATATTTACAATAAACAAAAGCCCAAGTCATGGTGGGTCAGCTTGTTTTTGATTTTAATCAAATGATCATCATGCTTACTCAGCAGTTTTTGTATCTGATAGAAGCGAACTTGAAGAGATCAAAGCGAAGCCTAAAAGGTTACTTAAAGTGGTTTGACTCTAGGGTTTTTATATTTATTTCATTTTCAGTTAGATACCATATCAAAGAAGGGCATAATATCAATTATACTAGTATACTTCAAAGATATATTCTGGCTTACCTAATAAAATATCCCAAATACCCCAAAGGAATATACAGAAAAAGTTTACCAATGGAGCTATTAAAGTAATATTAATATTCTTATTATTATTACTTCCAAGATCCTTATCCTCGTGTTATAGATACTCTATAAAAGAAATGATCATCTGCAATAAGTAAATTTATTTCTTATCTACAACTTCGATTAATATAAATTCCATAGGTAATTAATGAACAGACTGATATCACTTATAAAAAAAAAGTTTATTTAAAGCCTTATCAAATTACGAATTATATAGCTCTTGTTTGCATTCGTACCACATGTGCTTATCAACAAATATAGTACGATTTCTCTGATAAGGTATTTCATTCATAAGAATATACTTTTCACTATACCCTGAATAAATCTTAGTCCATATTTGATAAGAATGGTTATAAATCGAATACCAAGGCTCTTTTGTGGCTGCAAATTCATCACATGCTGCATTGCGTAATGTCGTTTCATTTGCATTACTTGGTTTCTCCGTGAACCGGACTCCAGCATGGAGTTGCTTCTCCTTGGCGGCCACAGAGTTTCCTTTCTGCGATCCACAATCTAGAGAAAGTCCTGCTCATCGAAGTAGCCAAGATCGCCAGTGTAATACCGGCCCTCAGAGAAATATCCGTTCCAGACCCGAATCGTGTTAAGATAGATCTCTCCCACCTGATTGTAAGCCAAGTTCTTGCCGTCCTCATCCAGGATGCGCATCCAGACTTCCGGAACTGGTCTGCTTCCCGCTTCTTGAAGAACTGGGCCACCCGGATGGCCCAAGTAAGGGCTTGCTCAAAGGTCACAGTCAGGCCATCAATGTTGTTTATCTGTTTTGAGGAAAGTATCTTTGAGTACGGCAGCCCATAGAGGCGTATTATGGATTATAATCACCTGACACACATTCTGACAGCTTGTTCGTAAACGGAAATCCTGCTTCTGTACTGCAGAACTACTAAAAAAAAATAGCGAGCTATTGATGACCTGTACCAATGGAATAGATCTGATAAAGAAGGCTCTTATTTATATCACCTAAGTACAAAGTGATAAGCTGGTAATACAGACCTAATTCATATTCAGAGGAACTTCCTATCTTATCAGACGCATTCAGGTTAATGGGTAAACTACAAACTTCAATCACAAACATCGTACGATTTGTTGTCAAGACGATATTATTTTTAAGATAAAGGTTTAGCCACTTCAAGAAATGATCAATAAATGCTTAATTAATGGCTGTTTTTAAGAGGTATAAAGCGATAAGAAATCCAATTTATTAAATCATAAGAAAATCTTTGATAAGATGGGTAATCCTCTCAAAAAACACATAATCAACTCACAAATTATTGTTTAATTTTTAATACTTATTGTATTAATTAAGACCTAGTTTTAGGCGCCTCAAATATAGGTTATATAATAAAAACAACCAGTTCTATTAAAAAAATAAAGTATATTTTGAGGAGTAAAGTAGAATTTAAGAACCAACGCTGGTTTTTAAGAACCATATATAATATGAACGTTCATTGGGGGTTTTTAAATCAACCTTATGACAGTATGCACTGTACCAACACACACATGTTACGTTACACGTTACTATTATTTCAATATGTACACTTAGAGAAAGACACATGCCCAGTAATCCCAGCCTGTCACATATATAAGCAGGATTAGTTGTCTTGCAGTTACAATTTATTGCAATTCAAAGGTCACCTCACTATTGGGACCAGGCACTCGAGGCAGGCACTTCAACAAACAATTTGAAGCCTTTCAATTATCTTCCAGTACTACTTATGATTAAATAAACAAAAACACGAACGAATAGATCTTACTTTCCTGTGCCGCTCTGGGCAATGAAAATGTCGCGTGCCGTCTTGCGCATAGTCTTGCCATTGACATTGGCGGGCAGCTTGTCGGTGAACTGGACTCCGGCCCGCAGTTGCTTCTGCACGGCGGGCAATCGCTTGGCCACATGCTCCACAATCTCCTTGGCCGATATGTTGGCCCCCTTGCTCTTCACCACCAGAGCTCCCGCGGCATCGCCCTCCCGCTCATCGTAGATGCCCACAACGCACACATCCTGCACCTGTGCCAGCTCCGTGATAACGCTCTCGATCTCGGTGGGCCAGTAGTGCAAGCCCTGATACTTGAGAATCTCCTTCTTCCGATCGACGATGTAGAGGAAGTTCTGATCATCGAAGTAGCCCAGGTCGCCGGTGTGGAACCAGCCCTCGAAGTCCTGCATGCGACGAGTCTCCACAGGATTGCCATAGTAGCCATTCCAGGCCTGTCCCGTGTGCACATAGATCTCGCCCACCTTATTATAGCCCTGATTCTTGCCCTCCTCGTCCACGATACGAATCTTGATGCCCGGAATGGGTCTGCCCGCCGAGGAGACGTTGCTAATGCCAATATTGATGGTGATGGCACCCACCTCGGTCATGCCGTAGCCCGAATTAAACATGGCCTTCTTGCAGAGCTCCTGCGATCGCTGCAGGGTGGCCAGGGATACGGATCCACCGCCATAGTTGAGGTGCGTAATGGGGGCCAGGGCTTCCGGCTTGGCCTCCGGACAAGTGATCAGAGCCGAGAGGTGACGCGGTGGCAGGACGGCATAGTTGATCTTGTACTTCTTCACCAACCCGACGAAGTAATCGGGAGCGAAGGGTTTGCTGCTGATGATGCGTGTGCATCCGAAGACAGTGCTGAAGACAAAGGCCCACAGCCCGGTAATCCAGTCCAGGCAGCTTCCTATGAAGATCACTGACTCGCTGTTCACCAACCTGATACATGATTCCATATTAAGTCATAGTCTTTAAAAGCTGATAGGATTAACTCACATGCTGTCCTGAATCAGAATGCTGTTGGAGATGCAGACGGCCTTGGGCAAGCCAGTGGTTCCCGAGGAGCACAAGATGGCCACGGTCTGGTCACCTCCGTCCTTCAGAGGTTCCGGCCTGGATTAGGATTAGATATTCTTCATTAGCCATCCAAGTAGAGAGAGTTCTATTGCACTTACTGATACATCCTTTCAGTGGCTGTGGGATCCAGCAGGGTCTCAATGCTCTGTACTCCCTCAACGTGATCGGTGAGCGTAAAGATCTCCGGATGCCAGCCCACGGTGGCCTTGTGAATCTTTTCATACTCATGGCCATCGCAGAAAATCAAGGTAGGCTTCGTGATGGCAAAGACATGCGTCAAGGTTCCTTAAGTTTAAAGTTATATACCGTTTAATAATATTTTCCCAAAGATCTAAGGATGCCACAGACCATCATCCAGCACAGGATTAACTGCATGAAAGGGTGTTCCGTTCATCAGACAGGCCACTCCCAGAGGCATCACATAGGTGGAGTTCTTGGCCGCGATGCCAATGACGTCCTTGTGGTTAAGTCCCCGCTTCTTCAGGTACTGGGCTATCCGAATGGCCCATGTGAGACCCTGCTCGAAGGTGACTGAGACCCCGTCGATGTCACAAATCTGGAGGAAGTTTTTTGGATCATATGTCTATTTGCAATCCGTATCCGGTTAGACTAACCTGACACACGTTCTTGGGCCAATTCTTCATGTTGTTGAAAATAATCTTTCCCACGGAGGAGTCATAGTTGAATATGGAGTTGCGTTTGGCTCCACTCCAGACATTATCCTTCTCGTTGTAACTAACTGGTATCATGGCCATGGTTGGGTATTTCCTCCAAGAACTTCGTTGCGCCGTCAAAAACCTCAGTGGACTCTGGTGACCGCGGGTGGTTGCAGTTGCCTTTTATATGGAGGAAGAGCTCTGGAAATCCCGTCTCGATGGGCGCCTTGAGTGGAGCCACGGCAAGTGGCTAACACCTGTAACATCTTATCTGTGCCTACAGGAGATAGTGTACACCGTTGTTTTTTGGCCTAGGCCATGACTATTATATACCCTGGGTTAAAGTTTTAAGTACCCTAGGCCTTAAGTTTATATGGGAGATAATCATTATAATCCCTTATTTATCATTTAAGTTGCTACGTAATCCAGTGATCACCTACAATCTTTGTTTATCAATCAAGTCATCCAAAAACAGTAAACAATATTTACAGGGTATTTGTGGGTATGGAATATGTAGCGTTCTGCGAGGTCTAAATATGCAGACAGTTTTCTGCATTATCTTTATCTAATCTGACCCATTGAATGCAAAATCGAAGCAAAAGAAAATCCCTCGAAGTACCGCTATAAATAAAAAGGAAACACCTGACTATCTATGAATCAAATCACGCGAATTAAATAATCACAAAGGAAGTTGCACCGATCATTGCCCATTTATAAAGCTGATGAGGTGTGGTCGCTATCAATACAGGTTTATGAGCTCTGTAATCCCTTTATTTCCTTGTATTGGGAGCAAGGTTTACGGATAGAAAAAATAGCTGACTTAATCAGTATATTGCTAAGTCGAAATTATTTGTTTGCTTGCTACTGTTTCAAGCATTATCTTACCTTTGAATTACTATTACAGGAAATACTCCTAGTGAAATCTGTTTTCACTATTATTATAATAAGTTCAGAGATAAAGCTTTATTACCGTTGAAGAAAGGCACAAATTAAGTGCTTAATTTCAATATATATTTATTCTATAAATATTTTTCCAGCTTAGATTTACTGTTCCTCCAATTATAACTACATATAAAATAGTAAATTCTTGTTAAAGCGCACTTACTCAATATGCGTTTAAGACTAACATTGAGCTTAAATTCAATTAGAACATACTTTTTAGTATAACAACTATTGATTAGACATGATTAGAACACCACATCCAGTAACCGCTTCTTCTTAAGTTATCAAGAATATATGATTTCTCTCCTAAAATTAATTAAATTTATTTTACCAAACTTAAATTATAACTGAAACCCGACAGGTTGCCCAAGTGGTCGAATTCCAGCAGTCTGGCATCTCCCGAAATACAGCTGATAGGCCATGTGTCAGCTGTGCAACTCAGCAGCCCTGGCCGCGAAAATTTCACGGCCAGCAATCAAAATTGGCGGAAGAAACGCGGAAGCGTATCTCTAGTTTTATGTAATGTTTAGTTGACGAGGAACCAGATCTTCGATCGAAGCGCTAATTGTCCTGCTCTCCGATGTTTTATTACCACCTGGGGGTCGTCGTCCGCTGCTCGCGGCAGAAACCGTTGCTGCTATGGACACCTGTCTGCCACATGAGTGGCCTTACGCCGCTGAAGGAATACGAGGCGCGCGTCAGTTCCGGCCAACTAATGACCGATGACAGGCAGTTCCAGACCATGAAGCAGCTGGATGCACTGTACCACAAGATCCAGCGCTACAAACCTGGCGGCTACAAAACGAGCGGCGGTGGGGGCGGCGGCTTCTTTAGCCGTCTGTTCGGAAGAAAAGCCACCGAGGAGGAAGATGACAACGATCCCAACGCTGGCAGTCACGCCCCACAGGGACTCTACCTCTACGGCAGCGTGGGCGTGGGCAAGACCACACTGATGGACCTGTTCTTCGACTGCTGCACTCAGGTGAATAGCCAGCGCATACTGTAAGGCAGCGGAAAATAACCAGCAATTTGGCTTACAGATCGACCGGAAGCAGCGCGTTCACTTCACCGCCTTCATGAACAACGTGCACACCCGCATCCACGAGGTCAAGACGAGCCAGGGACCAGTTAGTCGGGCCTTCAACTCGGAGAAGCCCGAACCGTTCGATCCCACGAGGCCGGTGGCGGATATGATTGCTCGCGAATCCTGGCTTATCTGCTTCGACGAGTTTCAGGTCACTGATATTGCTGATGCCATGGTGTTGAAGCGCCTGTTTACGCACCTTTTCCGCCATGGCATTGTTGTGGTGGCCACCAGCAATCGACATCCCGAGGATCTGTACAAGAACGGCCTGCAACGGACGAACTTCCTGCCCTTCATTGCGCTGCTGCAGCGACGCTGCAAGGCTTTTCAGCTGGATTCGATTGACTACCGACGGATAGCCCAATCCGGAGACACCAACTATTTCGTCAAGGGTCAGACAGATGCGGAGGGCAGCATGAACCGCATGTTCAAGATCCTGTGCGCCGAGGAGAACGACATCATCAGGCCGCGAACCATCACACACTTTGGCAGAGATCTGACGTTCAGCCGCACCTGTGGACAGGTGCTGGACAGCAGCTTCGCGGAGCTCTGTGATCGCGTAAGCAAATTAAGCATTAGATAATCCCGACAAGGTATGTGATGAAATTTTTTTAAATATATTCCCAATTTAGCCTCTGGCTGGCAGTGATTACCTGCAGATAGGACAATTTTTCCACACCGTCCTCATCAGGGATGTGCCCCAGCTGACCTTGGATGTAAAATCGCAGATGCGACGCTTCATAACGCTGATAGACACGCTGTACAATAACCGTGTTCGCGTTGTTATATCGGCGGATAAGCCGCTGGAAAGTCTGTTTAGCTTTTCGAGTGGTTCCGGTGCACTCTCCGACTCCGAAAGGACACTAATGGACGACTTAAAACTGGACCATGGTGTAAGTAATTCTTTTTTTTAAGATTTCCCCTTGTATAAACTCCTTTTTATCCATGCAGTCTGGCTCCAAGTCGAGCTTCTTCACCGGGGAGGAGGAGCTATTCGCCTTCGATCGCACACTCTCGCGACTGTACGAGATGCAGAAGCGGGAATACTGGGAGCAATGGGCCAAGCAACGATGAAGAAGACCCAATATCATCACCAGCAATAGTAGTTCAATTAGCGCATATAAATTAATTAGTCTACCTCGGTGCCGTGGAGTTTTTAAATCGAAATTTCTTGTTACTTAATGACCGCCTCTAATGCTTGCATAAGTATATATAGGTGTTTTACGAAAGTATTAAAGCAATAAAGAAACAAACAAAGTTACCCAGGTCTTTGTAATTATTTAATTTAAATTTATTTACTTAACAAAACTAAAGTTTGTGACACGGACGAGTCACAGGTGATCTTGTCACGGTTTCTTTATTCACTTAAATTATCAGTTAATTGCGCCATCTGGCAACGCTCGCGAATTGATAAGATTTATGTTTTCGGTTGAGGTTGGGATAGAAGAAGATTAGAAGGTCAAGATCGTTTTATTAGTGTATCTTTGGGTTTGGAACAAGCAGCAGCATGGATTTTCAGGAACTGGAAGTAAACAAGACACTGCCCTATGGTAAATATTAATATTTAATAGGTATTTCAAGGTTTTACATATAGATTTCTCTTACATCGACAGACCCCTCCCTGTTGGTGGTCAACATCTCGTTGCGCCAGATCGAGGAGATCGCGATGACAATCTCCCAGCGATGCCATGTGACCGGCGTCAACGAGGTCGCCTGGGCCCTGCGCGCTCTCATGCTCACCGATCTCACCACCCTGGCTGGCGATGATACGGCGGCCAATGTGCGTCGCCTATGCCTCCGTGCCTGCTATCCCTTCGAGCCGCAGTTGTTTGACAAGTTCTTCGATCGCTCCCTCATCCCCGAAATGCACACCGCTGCCGTTTGCGTTTACCCCGCCCGTGTAAAGGATGCCTATCAGACGTTGCAGCAGTACGGTATGCTGGACAGGGTGGCTATTGCTGCGGTCGCCACAGGTTTTCCCACGGGACAGTATGGTCTGCAGACGCGTCTGCAGGAGATTAGCCATGCTATACTGGCCGGTGCCACCGAAATCGACATAGTGATCAACCGTCAGTTGGCGCTGGTTGGCGACTGGGAGGCCCTGTACAACGAGGTGGTCCTCATGCGCAGCGCCTGCGGACAGCGAGCGCATTTGAAGACCATCCTGGCCATAGGAGAGCTGGGCACCATGGAGAATGTAAGACACAATATAGTATTCTTAATCACCCTGAAAATCTATAGCTTCCGCTTTCCCCTTGTGAAGGTCTACAAAGCAGCTATGGTTTGCATGCTGGCTGGAGCGGATTTCATTAAGACCTCCACCGGCAAGGAGACCGTAAATGCCACTTTGCCCGTTGGCCTGGTCATGATCTTTGCCATTCAGGAGTTCAAGCGCCGCACCTGCCAGATTGTGGGCCTGAAGCCGGCTGGCGGAGTGAGGACTGTACGAGATGCCATTGCCTGGATGACGCTGGTCAATGAGACGCTCGGCATTTACTGGCTGCGTCCCGGCAGATTCCGCTTCGGCGCCTCCGGCCTGCTGGACGATATTGAGCGTGTTGTGCGCGAGGGTGTGGCCAAGATGGAGGCGGAGGAGCAGGCCAAGATGGCGCAGCCAATATCGGCGGAGACTGTGACCGCCGAGGAGTTCTGCAAGGAGCTGCGCAAGAAAAAGGAGACGAAGTCTTAGCCATCCACTCACACGGAGTAGTACCATATATTGTAGCATTTTTAACAACTGACTAAAACCTAAATTCAAGTTCAACAAAGAACGGCCTTCTATGAGCGACGTTCGTTCTGGGCGGGCGCCTTGAAGTTGTAGGTGAGCTGCGCGGGAGCCGCCATCAGATCCTCTTCGGCCTGCTCCTCGCCGTGCTGCAGGAGCTCGGCTACAGGCTCCTTGTGCGGCTGATTGTCCGGCATCTTCATCTGCATGTCCACGGCAAAGAAGGAGTCATCGAAGTTGATGCGATTGCGCTCGTCCTGCTCCAGATAGATGGCCTTGGGCGCCCTAGCTCCACCCATGGCCCTCTCGTACGTGTTGAGCCACTTGAGATTGAGATTGATGTGCTTGGTGGCCGCATTGAACTTCTTTTTTGGCTTCTTCTTTGGCTTGTCCGCATAGTAGTTGTGCTCCAGCTTCTGCGTTGGCGGCGGTGGCGGGGCGATCTTCTCAAGCCTACGGCTCTTGGCATCCAGCTTGGGCTCCACATAATCGTACAGCGGCAGATAGAAGTTGTACGGCTGTTCCGTGGGCGGCAGCATGCGCTGCTGGGGCTGCACTTGCTCCTCCTCCACCTGACTACTGGCCGCCGCCATAGAATCCTCCTCCAGCGAGGGACCAAAGATTTCACCAGCACGCCGCAGCAAGCTCTCCAGCCGCTCTATGGTGATGATGTGCGGATGGATAAGCTGAACGTCATCATGCAGCGGCGGAGGCTTGGCTATGGCCAAACTGCAGCAGAAGGCGCAGAATAGCAGCAGCTGCAAGGAGCGAGGGACGAGAATTAAATCCGATTTTCCAAGATGCTCCAGTCGAAACTCACAACCAGTAGACCACTCATGTCGCTAAAGCTTTGATTTTCCTGGCCAATAAATCACTTGACGCTGCTGCACATGGAGGAACCTGCTCCACCTTCACTTTCCAGAGATCCCACACGAAGTGAGGCCTCCTTGGCGCTGCCCAAATCATTTATAGTGGCAAACGGAAGCTCGGAAGTCAGGAGCGAGGCTGGCAGAAAACGAGTTTCCCGCACGAAGAAAATAAATATGTAACGAGACGACGACGCCGACGGCGGACAACTAGACAAACTAGACGGCCGATCTGCACATATATGCACACGCCAGAGCGCATAATAATGTTAATGTAACAGCGATGGAGTTGAACAAACTGGAACTGCCAACAGTTTGTCACTCATAATGAGTCCAAGAGCCTGCCCGGCCAATTTAAGGCGGGCGCCACACGAGTGCAAGTGCATTGACCCACAACAGCACACAATTATTTCCGCCGAGGAGTGTGTGAACCCGTTTCGATTGTTTTCAACTCTATTGCCTGCCGTGAAAGTGCAAGTTCAAAGCGGCAGGAAATGCTAAGCGACGGCACATAATGGTAAAAGTGTAACGGCCATAACTTGTTCGTTGACTCTCTGGTTTTTATTCAATAATTTGGATCACATCACGCCTGCTGCAGTTCGGGCAGTCCCCGAATTATAACATCTAGAGCCTTTAAATCCTTCTTCACCGTCTCGTTTAGCACCTCCATGGCGCTCTGCTGCATGGCCAGAAAGTGATTCCACTCATCCTCAGCCTCCTTGCCAATGGCATATTCCGCTCCACCGTTGCCAGCAAATTGATTTTGCTGCATGCGCATCTGGGAGAGCAGCTCACTGAGCCGCCCCTTGAACTGGGTGGGTGCGGATACCACAGCCTGCATGTTCTGGAGCTTAGTGCGCATGGCCTCCTCCTCGGGGGTGAGCGAGGTGCCCACCTTGCGGCTGCATTCCTGCTTCACAATGATCTGTCCAAGGAATTGATTAATAAAATATAACTCCTCCTTGGGATGATATATAATATTTACCCGGAGTATGCGATGACTCAGCTCGGCCAGCTTGCGCTTGTGCTCCACAATCGTTGCCGTGGCCGTAGAGTGCTTTTGCCTCAGTTCCGTCAGCTCTGTCTCCACCTTCTTCATGTACAAGGCATGGGTATCCGTTTCATGCTCCTGACACTTAACGCGCCACTTCAAATCATTAAAACCTATCATGGGCACCGGAATGAACTGGCGGCCATCGGGATTGTCAAAGTTCGCCTGACGCCACATGCGCGGATCCACGCCCCGTGGCGGATTCTCCAGATACTCCTTCAACTGATCCTCATCGGGCAGGACCAAGGCTAGTACTTCCACAATGCCCAGGTTGTTGAGTTGCGGCTTCAGCGTGGCCTGGTTCAAGTAGTTGCTCAGCTCGGTGGCCACTATACGCTTGCTCTCGTTGGGCGCATGCTGCAGCCTCTCCTCCAAATAGATGACCATCTGGCACTTCTTGTTGTCCACCTCCTTGATGGAATCAATGTGGACCAGCATGTTGGGCTTGCTGCCAAACAGGCTGTGCAGCGTTTGGACCACCTGCTGCTGGTGGGGTCTAGAAAAAGAGTTTCAAATATTAATAGGATTGATGGTATAGTATATCTGGGATACCTACTTAATGGCCGAAAGCTCTCGATCGAATTTGAGGGCCACCAGACCCAGTTTGTTATCTTTGCCCGGCATCCGACTGTAGCCGATGGCCTTGAACCTGCACAGATAGTTCTCCGGCGTTATGTCCACGGGCGCCGCACTCTGCGAGTAGAAGAGCTTTCCGGTCCCCCACATGGCCTGCAGGTAGTTCCATTTCGCAATTATATTATCCCTTTCATCGCCGAATATCGACACGTTGAGTATAGCCTGGGCAAAGGCCTCGTCGGCCGAAATGGGAGCCGGCTGTTGCTGCGGCTGGCCGAGCATAAAGTTCGTCCCACCGAATCCACCAAATCCCGGCGTCACTGTGCTAGTCGCTGTCTTTCCAAAGGCTGTTGCGACGTGAACCAGGTTAGGAATACACCGACAATGGGTAATTGGTTAATTTGCAACTCACTGGATCCGAAAATGTTGCTGCCGCCGCCGCCAAAACCAGTGGACGGCTGACTGGTGGCGGTGCCGAAGCCCCCGAAAGCTGGCGCTGATGTTGTTGTTGTCCCAAAGCCTGCAAATCCACTTGCGGGAGCCACACTTGTCGCTGCCGGCTGACCGAATCCACTGAAAGCCGGTGGCGCAGCACTGGTCGCCGCACCACCGAACAAACTCGTCTGACCCGTTGCCGTAGTGGCGCCAAATCCACTGAATCCACCGCCTCCGAGTCCCGTGCTTGACGCTGCTGTCGTCGCAGCCCCAAAAGCCGGAGCACTGCCAAAGGGCGAGGCACCGAAGCCGGCACTTGATGTGGGAGCGGCTCCAAAGGCCGGAGCAGCTGCTCCAGCACCAAAAGCAGACGTGGCGGCCGGGGCACCAAAGGCGGAAGCAGCACCAGGGGCTGCTCCAAAGGCCGATGTCTGGGTGCCAAAGGCGGGCGCCGCTGTGGCCGGAGTTCCGAAAGCGGGCGCTGGCTGACCGGTGGCCGCTGCCCCGAATGAGGATCCGAAGAGGCCACCAGCTGTCGAGCGGGGGGAGATAAGAAAACAAAAAAAAAAAGGGGGTCAGTGGTTTGGTAACTCAGCTTCCGCCTGGGATCTTATCTGTGATTGCGGCGGGCTCTGAGCCTCTCCGCTGGCATTAGTTTGCTGCGGACACTGAGCGGGCAATGGCTGTGCTTCTTGTACTCTTGTTTCTGGTGTTGGGCTTCGTCGCCTACGTCGCCTACGTGATTCGCCAAAAGGGGTGAGCTTGCTCATTAGCTTGTTCCCAAACAATTCTCAACCCATATTCCTGACGCAGCATCGATCCCAAGGACATTCGCATTTACAACCTGCAGGACGCCATAAAGCTGCTGCAGCCGCCGCCAAGAGGCCGAGGGCCGCACAGATACCTGGAGAAGAGGGCTTGAGAATACTCACTTTTGGCCGGCGTGCTCGTGGCTCCCAGCGATGTGTTAGCTCCGAAAAACGACATGCTGTTGGTTTTTTCGGCTTGAATTGTAGTCAAACTATCGGCGTTGCCTTGCCAGGAGGCCTGTTTGCAAAATCGTCGATTTAAATAAATAAAACTAATCTTAAGCCTAATATTTGTAAAATTTTGGCGCTTTTTGTAAAAAGAGTGTGGTAGTGTGCCCACCAGATTTGCCGTTCATAATGCCAAAACTCACTAAAAATCCTCAAGATGAGCGGCCCCCTACGCGGCAACTGGTTGCATTAAAATTGCTAAAAACAACCATCAATGCTGTTTAGCGTTGCCATATTATTCGAGAAAAACTGCTGGTTTCCCAGCTTTTCCCTCCATTATCCGCTGATCACTAATCATGCATTGGTTGCATGTACCCTTTCCGGGAAAAATGTCGAAAAACCCGCTACTGTTGCCAGACTGTAGGAATAGTGAAAAGACCCCTCGAAACCTTTCGAGGATAGTTTGTGTTATGCAGGGACTTAAAGCCCTCGGAACGGAACCCCCCCATCCGGCAGAGGAGCGGCAACTCTAATTTCGGGGGAAAAGTCCAATGACTCTCATGACTGCTACTGCAGTTTTTTGAACGCAGCAGTGTCCCTGTAGCGGAAAAATACTTACAGCATCATTTGTATTCATCCCTGGTCTGGTTTGGCTGCGTACCATGGTATTTTAAAACCAGCGCGTCACGGTCACACTGTATACGGAAAAATCGTGAAAATTCTACGCTACGGATAACTGAAAATCTTGAAAAACTATACAAACTAAAAACAATTTAGGAAAATGTCACTTTTCGGAGCGTTAATGGGTGACTTTGACGACGATCTTGGCCTAATGAAGTAAGTACTGGCGGAAGAAGGAAATCGAAACGAAATTAAGCTGGCCCTCCTTCGGAAGCCCCATTGATTTCCATACGTGTGTGTGCTCGAACCCCTCTACTGACGCCCCATTTTGGGGGCGTGGGGAGGCAAGCCAGCAGATGCAAAGGCTGCTGAAAACCAATCTCTGGCCAGGAATTATAGAATTTTAGCTAATTAAAACTAGTAAAAGCATAGCAAAGTCTGAAAAAAATCTGCATTACCATGTGCACGAGTGTATGTATGTGTTTGTCAGGGGGTGAGTGTGTGTGTGTGCGAGTGTGCAGCATGCGTGAAGAGAAGACGTAATAATCGATAATTTGAATTGGATGACCGCAGCAGAAGGAAATGCAGTTATTTCCTAGGTTTCCAAGAATTCCAGATTACAGACTTATCAGGCATAGGCATGTTTTGTGTTTTGTGGTCACAAAAGAAAAAAATAAAAACAGAAACCAAGCAGGCGGGGTTTTTATCAACAAACTTTCCGTCTCTGATATCTGGCCGACAGATCGTTTTTAGATTTTGTGAAAACTATTTTTAGGCAAACTTTTTCTGGTGATAAACAATCGCATGGGGAAAACACGTCGTATAAGATCAATCTGTATACCCAGGGCAACTGAAATGGATCCCAAGTAATAGGTAGATCGGTGGTTATACCATAAACTAACGCAAATCTCGCCCGCAGCAACCACATGAACACCATGAATGCCATGAACATGCATATGCGTTCGATGAACCGCCTGATGAGCTCCTTCATGCCGGACCCCTTCATGCAGGCGTCGCCCTTCGATCCGGGCTTCCAGCAGGGCGCCCTAATGGAGCGCCCCCAGATGCCGGCTATGCCCGCCATGGGACTCTTCGGCATGCCCATGATGCCCAACTTTAATCGCTTGCTGAATGCTGGTTTGTATTTTTTACCTTATCCTCACAGAAACTTCCTTTTAATCGAGTTATTTTAGATATTGGCGGTAATCCCGGTGCCTCTTTTTGCCAGAGCACCGTGATGACCATGTCGTCGGGCCCCGATGGACGCCCGCAGATCTACCAGGCCAGCACCAGTACCAAGTCAGGGCCAGGCGGCGTGCGCGAGACCCGCAAAACGGTACAGGACTCGCGCACGGGCGTCAAGAAGATGGCCATTGGCCACCACATTGGCGAGCGTTCGCACATCATTGAGAAGGAGCAGGACATGCGCTCGGGTCAGCTGGAAGAGCGCCAGGAATTCATCAATCTGGAGGAGGAGGAGGCCGAGCAGTTTGATCGCGAGTTCACCTCGCGTATCTCGCGCGGAGCTGTCCAGCCAGGACCACATCGTGGTGGCGGTAGAGTGCAGGCCATTATGCCCGCCCGTCCGGCGGCCCAGACGTCCACGCTGACCATTGAGCCCGTTGAGGATGACGATGATGATGATTGTGTGATCCAGGAGCAGCAGCAGCTGCCGCCGCAGCCAATGCGCTCCGTCGCCGGCCGACACTTGCCCACAGCGCCAGCGGCTCCGCATAGCAGCAGCAGGTGAGTGCGAACGGCGGATCCTCGTCCAGGGAGGGGAGGGTTCCTGTTCCATATCGCGTGACTGTTTAGGAGGATTAGCCGCAAACCCCGAAGATATTTCCCCCCGCCCTTGACTAACCACTTTCCCTCCTCCCCGCCGCCGCCGCAGCCAAAAGAACTGTGTTTGCTAAATTGAAACGTTTGTATTTACTTGCAGATACAATTACTAAATCTAAAGTACATGCACAGTATATATTTTACTAACAGAAACAGAAACAGAAAAAGAAAAAGAATCCAGAATTGAATAATACAAATTTCTGCTAATTACATTCCCAACTGCGTTCCGAAACGAAACGAATCGAATCGAATCGAAATCATAGATAATTGCCTAAGCAAGCCCCGGCACAGAGGTAGGCTAAGCTCAAGATCTTTCGTTTGTTCCGTTTTCGTTTTCCCTCCGCTCGTCACGATCTCACCACCCCTTCCACTCAAGAACTGGAACACTGAAGCAGACTTAGTAATTGACCCGAGAACTTTCCCCTTTTAAAAAAAACAAACCCAATTGTTGTAATCTTTTCCAAACTTTTCTTCGACTCGATTCCATACTACGACAACTACGACTACGAAAAGCAGCAGCGTCGCAGCAGCACCAACAGCAGCAGCAGCAACAACATCTACGCCAGCGATCAATAACAACAACTATGTGGGCTCGCGTCGCTCGTATCTCCGTAATGGCCATGGCCAGCATGTTCTGGCCACGCCCCGTCGACCACTGCGCACGCCACCATCCTCGCCGCTGGCCACAGTGTCCAGCGGCAGCCACAGCATTGCCGCCTCGCCAAGGTTTGTTCAGAGTTTGATCCGCGAAGGAGTGTTGCGTTATTTTCCGGTTTTTCATGGCTATAACCAAGCTTAGCTTCTCGATCATCAGCTTACAAGATTCTTATCCTCGGCACTGGTCGAAGCTTAATTGGAATAGGTTATGTGGTCCGTTCGAAGGCTTAAATTGGTGGCCAAAAGGCTACCAATTCGTAGAGCTCGAAACTGACACGACTTGCTCTTGTTTTTATAGCATTTAACCAAAGTGTATTAACGACTTCTCGCCTCTCTCTTCTCTTCTCCATCCAACATCTTGTACTTATCGATTTATACAGAGATTGGCGTCTATATAATTCGCGACACTATCGCAAGTAGAGCGATAATGAACCAAAAAAAAGAAACAAAACAAAACAAAACCTATGCTTATCCTGATAAATATCATATGTATTCTAAAAACAACGACACGGCGATCTTCGACGTAACATGCACACACACTCTACTAACCGAAAGGCGGCGCCGCTACGTTCCACTCATCGCCACAACAACTTCAACAACAACCACAACAACAACAGCAGCATCTCCGAGAGCTACGTGTAAGGCCGCCACATCTCCCACTCACACACCCATCTATATATGTATATATAATATATCTGTCTGCATTTGAACCGTCCCGTAACCCGACGCCCAATTGGTTGCGACGCCTAACAAAATTCTAACGTTGTTGCTGCTGCTGCTGCTGCTGCTGTTGCTAATGCTGCTGCTGCTGCCACTGCGACTCTTAATCCTACGACCTACGATCATCATCATCATCATCCGCTTGTCCATTTTTCACCCGCCATCAGCCCCATTAACCTTTGCTCCCTCTCCTGCCCGTGTCATTAAATTACCAACGTTTCGTTCGAATTGGCCTGTGTACGAATGATTATCTCTCTCTGTCTGTATCCTTATGATTTCTGTATCCCCTTTAATATAGCCAATATAAAGCCATAAAATTAATGTATATTTGTTTCGTTCCACGACCAGCATACACCCACATCCCTATGCCGCACACCCTTCGGCTCATTCGCGGCGCAATCAACGCGGCCTGAAGCAGCACCAGCACATAGAGGAGGATCAGGAGGTGGCCAACAACTCCAAAGCGACCAAGCGTGGCAAGAGGCACTAGTGCCGCACAACACATACAGAAACAGAAACAAACACAGAACACTAGGTGTGGGGGATGGAGGGTGAAGCAAACGTTGGTCCTGTTCCAAAGCAATCTTTATTTTATAGCATAAAAATGAAGATCGATGGCACATTTTGAACACTTGCGAGATGAAGCTACATACGTGTGCCACGCCCACATTGGCGGCCACAAACACACACCTAATACACTCACTGTTCAACGCCGACACACACATCCACACACACACGATGCACATTCTCTCGCGAAATCCAAATTGAAATAAAAATGAAATGGTCAAAAGAGAAATATGGAAACCCTAAATATAAGTTAATTCTCCAGTCTCTAGAATTTGTTTATTAGCCACTAAGCTTTAAATTGTAGTGACCCCCAAGTCGGATCGATTTAAAGGCTCCTCCATACGACATAAAAACCCACAACAACAACCAACAACAACTACAACTACGATTATCTCTTACCAATCCAACCCCAATTACATTTAACTCGTAAGGCTTAAGTAAATGTTGATGTGAATTTAATTAAACGGTAATTACATTACATTAGTGAATCCCGCAGTGCGTTGTCTACTTAACTAAGCTAATGACTTCCCCGCTCCCTTCCGACTAGTCCACCATTTCCATTTGTGTCTCCTCCGACTCACGCCAGTTGCGCTGCACCATTTCCACCAGCTGCTTCCAGAACACCGTCTGGCGCAGATAGTTGGCCAGGCAGGCCAGTATAAAGGCCCAGGCCAGGCCCAGATAGTAGTCCGTCTGCATCTCGGGCACATTGGACAGCGGCTCGCTGCCCGTGCGATACATTATGCTCGGAGCTATGCTCTGCGGATCCACCGTCTTCACGTTCGTGTGTCGCATGATAAAGCGGCCGAAGCTGCGCTTTTCCGAGTCCGACCACGACGGATCGTACTTGATCAGCGGCCTGCCCTGATGGAAGATCATCAGCGTGGGCAGCGACACGATTCCGAACTCGGCATTGAAGCGACCAAACTCATAGGCGTCCACATAGGCAATGGGCAGGGTGGGAAAGAGATGCGGCAGCAGGTTCACTACGGGCGCCACGCGAGCACACTCCAAGCTGGTGGCCGTGCAGAAGTGAACGACCACACAGCTGCCGGGCTCGTGGCGCTTGGTGGCATTGCCCACGGGCTTGAGCAGGCTGACAATCTCCTTGGCACTCTGCATTATCAGGAGTCGCGGCTCAGCATCCGTCACGTTCTCCGGCTGCAGGCACTTGATCAGGATGGGTGGCTTCCTCACTGGCGGAAGCTGGGTCAGGTGCAGGATGTGCTCGTCGTCCGGCGCACATGTGCGTCGCTCCTCCAGCAGGGCGAATGTCTCGAAGCTGTAATGGCACTGGCCCCGAGAGATTCCCAGTGACTCCGCCGTGCCATTCGAGTAGAGACCGAAGTAGTGGAGGGCACTCAGCAGGCCAGAGAGCTCCGACTGGGCTTGGCCAGCACACAGAACTGTTTAGATATGGATATGTTAATAGTTTTGTTGTTAAATAAGAAAAAAAAACACTCACCAAACAATAACAAGTAAATTTTAAGCATTTTGTCGTTGGGAATGAACAGCTGATTCAGCTGAGCTGAATGAATAGTAAGACTGCACTGCGCAAAAACACCTAAGAGGCTTGTGACTTCTTGACAATGCATTTAGTAAAGCAGTTTCAATAGTTGTTAATATATATATTTTTAGTACAACTGTTAGATCTACAAAATTGAATTTACGAATTTAATGATTTAATAAATATATAAATAAATAATATGCGAAAATTATAAAATACATACATATGTAGTTCTCAAGAACAGGGTTGTCGGGGAATTGATTATGTTGAATTACTTGTGGAGGAAGGGGGGTCTTGGACAATTTTATATCAAAAAATAAAAAATTGTTTCTTTTAATTTTTTTACGTAGCATTCCAAAAATTAGCGAATATGCATGATAATATTCATAAAAGGATATCCTTAAATTGGACAGCAAAGGACTAGCTTGACGAGCAGTATGTCAAAGATTGTCCGTTTGCAGAATCCACAGATTAAAACAAAAAATTTGGAATAAAAAATTCTTATTAAATCTTATTCTTATTAAGATTGTTGTTTTGTTCCATTTGTTTATTCTCATTACGTAATCAATGGCAAGGAGGGTAATTTCAATAATTACTTTTGATTTCATCAGGGCATGAAGGCCAAAATCATAAAAAATTTATTGCGCACCACCGGACCACTGCTTATCAGATAATACAAATACATTTAATATAATTATGAAAATGTTTGATGTATTTTATATAACCATTATTGACTTGTTGCCAAATACTTGGCTGAGTGTTTTATTTAATTTAATATTCAAGTTATTTGTGTACTACAAAAAGTGTTTATTTTAAAGTTTTCACTGCTTGCCAGCGCTCGGTCAAGCAGTGTCCGTTCCATTGCCCCACTTTTCTTTAGGGCTCCGGATATTCGCGGCCTCCAACTCCGGTCACACTGCGGAGATCAATAAGTTTACTTTTCTTCCTTTTCTTGTTTTGACTTTTCTGTCGAGCAGACTCTCGTGCCCATCAGCTCGTAAAATTACATCATTGGACGTGGACGCCACTTTCAGACCAGGCCAGAACAGTGACAAGTCGCGGCGCGATGACTGAGCTGCATCTGGAGCTGGAGAGCGTCCGTTTGGCAACGTTCGGGGAATGGCCCACAAATGCCCCCGTTACGGCCGATGAGCTGGTGTCCAATGGTTTCTTTGCCACAGGCAACTGGCTGGAGGCCGAGTGCCACTTCTGTCATGTGCGCATCGATCGCTGGGAATACGGTGATCAGGTGGCGGAACGCCATCGTCGCTCCTCACCCATCTGCTCCATGGTATTGGCTCCGAATCACTGTGGGAACGTGCCCAGGGAGCAGGAGAACGACCAGGAGGGTAACAGTGTTGTCGACAGTCCAGCCCAGTGCGCTTGTCCCGATCTTTTGCTGGAAGCAAATCGTCTGGAGACTTTCCGGAACTGGCCAGTGAGTAATGGTTAATCGGGAATAATTTCGCAAGATAGGGAGTTGCTTTTGGGATTCCCCAGCTGCTTATAGATTTATATACATGTGGGTTTCCAAAGCTGCCTCTCTCTAGAAATAATTATTTTTATCTGTTTAAAAGGCTTCCTGGAACTATTGGAAGCTCGATGCGCAAATTGTTGTAGCTAATACCCAAGTAGAAGCTAAAGTTTCCTTAAAATAATAAAGAATATATAACTAAAAGGCAACAACACCTTCCATTCTCCATTTCAGAACCCCAATATCACGCCACAGGCTCTGGCCAAAGCTGGATTCTACTACCTAAACCGCCTGGATCACGTCAAGTGCGTGTGGTGCAGTGGTGTGATTGCCAAATGGGAGAAGAACGACAATGCTTTCGACGAGCACCGTCGCTTCTTTCCCAACTGCCCTCGCGTACAGATGGGTCCCCTGATCGAGTTCTCTGCTGGCAAAAACCTCGATGAACTGGGCATTCAGCCCACCAGCATGCCGCAGCGTCCCAAGTATGCCTGTGTGGACTCACGGCTGCGCACCTTCTCGGAATGGCCTATTGCAAATATCCAGCCAGCTGAGGCGCTGGCCCAGGCGGGTCTCTACTACCAGAAGATCGGCGACCAGGTGCGTTGCTTTCACTGCAACATCGGACTGCGCTCCTGGCAGAAGGAGGACGAGCCATGGCATGAGCACGCCAAGTGGTCGCCCAAATGTCAGTTTGTTCTACTGGCCAAGGGTCCGACGTATGTGAACCAAGTGCGCGAGGAAACGGCGGCGGCCACGGCTCGTTCTGCGGCAGCCACGGCCCCAGCTCCTTGGCTACAAGCTGAAACGTTGATGGACGAGGCGCCGGCCAAGGAGGCGTTGGTCTTGGGAATTGACGGCGCCTTGGTGCGCAATGCCATTCATCGCAAGCTCTCGAGTTCCGGCTGCGCCTTCGATACCCTGGAGGAGCTGCTGCAGGCCATTTTCGACGAGGCGGGCGCAGAGGCCGCTCTGGAAGTGCGCGAACCCGCCGAACCCAGTGCCCCCTTCATGGAGAGTTGTCAGGCCACCACCAGCAAGGCAGCGGCGACAGCGGTGCCAGTTTTAGTTGCCGATTCCATCCCGGAACCACCGCAGGCGGTGATAGCTCCAGTTCCGGCCACAGAGACCTCTAATATTGCCGATAAACTGCAAAAGATGTCGATGGCTCCGCCCAATGGCAATATATCGCTGGAGGAGGAGAATCGCCAGCTGAAGGACGCCCGTCTGTGCAAGGTGTGCCTCGACGAGGAGGTGGGCGTGGTGTTCCTGCCCTGCGGCCACTTGGGTGAGTCATGGCGGCAGTCTGGATTGAGCTGTAACTAACCTTTGATTTCCTTCGGTAGCCACCTGCAACCAGTGCGCCCCGAGCGTTGCAAACTGTCCGATGTGCCGCGCCGACATCAAAGGATTCGTGCGCACCTTCCTCTCGTGAAGCTCCGGCGTCTGTGGCGGAGGAAGATATCTACACCATACCGAGTTTATCAGCTAGTTGTTAAGCACACATAGACACACACTGGATGCTGCCTTCAGGCAGCAGAGTTCAAATAATTTGGTGATTAGCTAATGGAATACCTTTGATCGTCTACTAAGTACTTGGCCAACGACAGCCACCTCTATTTTAATGTCAGCTCCTCCGGTCTGCCGGGCTGCTGGACTGCTGCGCTCCCGGTTGTCGTTACTAACTATCGCCGTGTGTTTAGCCGAGCGAAATCCATTCACAAGAGAACTTTATACGAATCGAACCAGGGCCGCCCAAGAGCTCTATATATTGCACACAAACTCACACACCTGAAAGGGTATCAATGCTTCGGCACGACCGCAGATCACTACTTACCTACGTTCTTGTTATCGTACTCTTATTAACACGTGTATATGTATGCATTTTTGTTGATAATGTTTATAAGCCGCTGATAGTATGGTCTACACACTCAACTTTGTATTTGCTGGCACTCGAAATGCAACAACGAGATACGAAATATATCTATATGTAAATGTTAAATGCGCTTGTTTGTGTTGTTGGTGGAATTCGTAATTAAATTGCTTGGCAGCTTTCCGGCTTGTTTACAAAAGCAGTTTCTTATCTTTCCGTTGCAGGCACAATACATGTTCATTGTTTGCATAACTGCATGACTGCAAATATGCCCCGTTTTTTTTAGTTTATTATGTGGAATACGCTCCCTGAGGCTATCTTTTCTAATAATGATTTTCTTTAAAAAGTAAAAGGAATGCCCTGAAACATATTTTTTCCTTTATCGCTGATAACAGTCATTCAAACTTGGCGCTTACCGATCATCGTTTGTCGATATCGATTGGTTATGGTTAATGAAGAAAGAAATAAAACTATCGATGTATCGCCTTTCTTAAAACATCGACAGTTTCGATGATTTTGCAGCAGACCTACATGAAAATTCTGGTAAACAGCGTGCAATTCGGAGATAACAGGAGTTTAACTATAAAAGTAATTATAGTAACCGTCTGTTATAATAAAAACGAGTAATAAAGCGCACATACTGTATTCAATAATATCTGCATCTTTCGATAGTATGTCATTCGATAGTATTGATATCTTGTACATCGCTAGCAAAACAAACATTTCAAAATTTCGAAAGTAACTTATTTAACTTCATCTGCTCTTCGCGATAAGTCGTCGTGCGGTGTTCTGAAGCGAGCTCCAATGTTGCTCTGGTCGCGACGGCAACGGAAACGGCCCCAAACGCACAAACTCCACCGGAAGGCGGTTGCAGAAGTGAAGAAAAATTAGAAGAACGCCTAGAAACGGAATATCGAAATTACCAAACGCGCGCACGTGTGTGAGTATTCTGCTAGTAAAAATACACCTATGTAGGTGTCGAGTGTCGTGTGTGTGTGTGTGCTGCATTTACTACGAAGTGTGGGCGAGAGAGAGCAAGAGGGTCGGAGAGTGCAGCATAGAGTGGGGCAAGAGTGACGTTCCCCCTGCGTTTTCCCCCGAAATTTTCGTTACCTTTTCACTGTGGATTCTTCGTCAAAAACCATTTTCCTAATAGTGAGAAACAAAGCGACGCACGCACACACACACACAGACGGTCGTTGTGCTGCTTTGAAGGCGGGAGGGAGAGAGCGAGACACGTATCTCGAAATCTCACAAGTACAAATACACACCGAATTTTGGTTTTCGAGCGTGCTGCGCATACGCGCTTTAGTTCCATTTTCTTTTCGGGTCAAGTCGCGGGAAACAGCTGTGTGCTTTTGGAGCGAGAATGACCAGTCCGCGTCCACCCATTAAGGTATTCCCCAGCCAACCGCAGAAGCTTAATCAGCGTTTTTTTTTTTTGTATTCTTTTGACTCCGCTGGCTTAAACAGTTATTCACTTAAAACTCTGGATAACCTGTGCGCCAGTGTGTGTGTGTGTTGGTTGTTTTGCAAATACACACGATTTCAACAGCGCAGAACAACAAAAACCAAAAATAACAAAAGCAGGGCGGACTCTTTCCCGTTCTCTTTCTCCTTCTTCCGCCCCAGCCAGAGGAGAATGCAAAAATAAACAAACACAAAAAAATCCCGCTATCTCAACTCAACCAACTGCGAATGTGTACAGAATTTATATTCCGCAATGTACGTACCGTACGTGTGTGTGTGTGATCATTTGTTTTGCAATTGACCCAGTGTTTCCCTTAAATATTGAACTCAATTGAAGGCGCAGTTGCAGCGTCGGGAATTCAACGCGGATCAGCGACTGCATTACTCATTACACAAGCAGACACACCCCTTCTACTGGGGAACTGTCTGCCTACCACTCACCCCTTTCCTTGTACCTTATAACGTATGCAGTTTACCCCCTTCCCAACTTCAGGCAGGCCGAAGCTGCTGCTATCGGTAAGAAAAGCGCATAAAAACGTGCCGATCTTTGCGTTTGATGTTTTTCAATAGTAGCAGCTACAGTGTAGAGCTCAGGTACGGTGGGGACAAGATAAGAGAGACTGCAGGTTAAGGGGGACCGTTGAATGGGAGTAATTATTTGCTTTCGTTTGTAGCATAAACGAATAAAATGAATTTCTGTGAATAATTTGAATATTGATTAGGACTGTTTGAGTACATATTTGCCTCCAAAACCTTCAGGCACATGTAGGACTTTTGTCCTGCTCTCAAGTTTATTCATCCCTTTGGCATATGAGTAATTTAATATGCACTATAAAAATATAATAAAATGCATTTAGGCCCATTAAAACCAATTAACTCGAATGCGACTTAATTTTAGCGCTTTCAGATTTTATAAATTTATTAAAACCTGATCCGGAATTAAGATGTTTTTCGAGTTTTGTTAAATCAAAACAAAAATACTTTTCTTTTAAGTGTTTTCTCAGCAAATTCCTAATTTTGTTTAGCTTGCAATATTAATATATGCTTTTATCCTGGCTCCACTGTGCCAGGGATGGCCAACCTGCCAGCATCGATGATTTACCGCATCTCGCGATCCGCAGACGCTGCAACCCTAGTCGCTCACCAACACAACCGCAGAGGCACGGTCACACCGACACTCACGCACATTGAAGCCAGGCTTCAGTGTGTGTGTGTGTGCGTGTGTGCGTGCATGTGGCAGCATTAACTAGTTTTATTTGTTTGGTGAATGTCAATTTCATTGTAATTGCACACTTGAAGCTGGCGATAGAAAAGGAAAACAAGTTGGCGGCGGCTATGTTGGGTGATTAGTGCACCTGGGTGTTGCCATTTCGGATTGCTTTTTAGTCATATTCAGCTTAACAACTAGCCGAAGGTCAGGTGGCGGCGGCAGCGGCCAGAGTTGCCAATTGTGAGTTGGCGAAGCTGCACTTGATGCGATAGCTCTAATTGTTTTGTTTACTTTTGTGCGGTGCGAAAATGCGAGAAATGCGAGAAAACGAGAGCGCCAGCGAAATTTAACGGTACGTGGTAGAGCGGCTGCAAGTGTGTGAATTCGCGATCAATGGCGCTGCCTCGCTAAATAATCTGACCTCTCGGCCATCTCTGGCCAATTAATGTATGGATGCTGCCCATTCTATTACCAACTCAACCCAACGCTACGTTAGTATACCGCGCAGGCAGTGTCTCCGTGTCTCCCCAGAAGAAGAAGAGGAAGAAGAAGAAGTGCAAGACAAGACAGGTTGTGTGCGTGCGATTGTATGAGTTTCGGAGATTTTACGGCAGGCGGCGAAGGTCACGGCTAACATACATATGCAAAATAAATTAAAGCTGAGAAACGAGACGCGAGATTCGGATTCAGATTCAAGACTCAAGTCACTGTGATTCAGTTTGGGCTTTCAAGCCGAAACAAAATAAACAGAAAACACAGAAACCGTAGTAATAAAACAATTTAGACTTGAATCGAGGTAACGTGCCAACGATCTGTCTCCCCTCCCTCACCCCCTTCCCCTCATTGAGACAAACCTAGGCTGGCGGCGCTCCCTTTTGCGAGTCGTATCGCTTTTTAAACAACTTATAAACGGAAGTACATTCACCTGATCAGTTGAATGAACATGCGCTCTTTTCTACTTTTTTTTTACCCCCCCCTTCAGCTCGCTTTTATTTATTATTTTATATATAGTTTTTTTTCATATTTTTTCTCGACCATTTGACAGCAGCTGCTGTTGCGTTTTTTTTTAATGATTTTTTATTTGCGGACGCGATTCACTCACGTGCAAACATCCATAAAAGCGGGCGAGCACGCGCTTGTTTGCATTTGATTGCATTTTTGCATATAATGCAAGTCGATCTCTCACTGACCACTGACCTGTCCCAATGCGCTCTCCTTTGATAGCGTGCTTAGAGAAGTCTTTATCTTGAAATGGAAATATTTAAGTATGTATGGGAGAACTCTCCCTCCATATGTATAGGAACTCTCCATATGTATGGAAACTCTCCATTCCCTATAAGCTTAATTGTAGGCGATCTGCCATCTTAGTGCCCGTTTTTAGCACATTTTTATAGCCGTTCTTTGCTCGCTAATTATTGCTTTTCGCTTTGGTTATTAAGTTATAGATTTTGGCAAATATATAACCCGTTTAAGTGTAGTACAAGTCTGTTTAAATACGAGTTAGTTGATTAATTATTTATTAAGCGAAATTAAGCAATTCATTTGAATATAGAAATATTAGTCACCCGTATTATTAGTCATCTTTAAAGCATTCCACTCCTTATTGAGTCATTTTTTAATAAGAAAAAAAAGGGGTTTATCAGGACTTAATGTGGTATATACCAAGTCTTTAGCTTTCTCCTTAAAATTATTCTGTGTTTTGCCCAAAAAGATTTTTGTTGAGACTCGGAGAAATTAACTTATAATTGTTTCAACTGAAAGCCGGCATTCCTCATTAGTTCCATTAGTTACCCAGCTTAGTTCTTAACAATTGAATTAATCACTTCTAGTTTGCCAGATTTGTCTTGTGAAAACATTTCGACATAGAGAAAATGAGTTAATTGTCAGATTTTAGTTGAATTTCTCTTTCGGCATTCTTTTCAGTTCGTTGTTTGTTTTTTATGATAATAAATAACTAACACTCTTCATTATCCCTTTTGCAGTAACTGTTCCGGAGCTTTTTCAACACTGCCAATCAGCTGCTGCAGCCGGCAATGCGCCAAGATGAGCGTTAAGGAGCAGCAAGCAGCAGGTCGGGACTTTAAGCGCAACTCCAACGCGTATGCCAGCCTGCCGCCCACAGGATCGGGAGCAGCACCAGCACCAGTAGCAGCAACAACGTCCTCCGGAACAACTGGCAGAGGTCGACAAAGCAGGCAGCTGCCATTGGACCAGCAGGAGCAGTATGGCCTCTCGAACAGCCTCTCCAGCGAGTCCATTCGACAGGCGTGCGACTACTACGACGACGAGTTGAGCGACGAGGATCTCATTGAGATCCAGCAGACGCCGCAAGCCTTTCACCAGCAGCAGGCCGGCAAGCAACCCCTACAGCTGCAACCCATCGCCTTTCGATTGGGCGATGGCCAGAACGACGAGAGAAGTGCCTTTTGTGGCAGCCAGGAGATGCAGCCGGCTCCATTAAGCACGCCAATAAAGCAAGCGACGGAAACGGATGAGGCCCTGTGCGTGCTCAGTGAACTGGACGCCATCCTCGATGTCCACGATACTTCGCAACTGAATGGCACCGGCTCCAGCTCGTGCACGACATCGGGAAGCGACGATGACAAGGTTGAGGATTACCTTATGGATCTGGACAACTATCTGGAGGAGATGGACAATGCCCTGAGCCGCGAGGAGTCGCTAAATATTATAGGTAATCAGTCCAGCCTAAAAAGGGAGCCGCGAACCAGGACTCTGCCCTTGAGTAGGAAGAAAAAGTCGAATAAGAAGATAAACGGAGAGCAGGAGGCCACTCCAGGGGATTTCCAAAGGGAGCATCAAATAAGAAAGACCTTTAGCTGCTCCCTGAGGCCCGTGAGCCAAGCAGGTTCGTCAATTGGTTCTCTGGGGGCATCTACGGAGCCCTTGGCAGATGTGTGGCGACGTCAGTCCATGCGTCGGGCCATAGAGCTGGATGACACCAAAGGGACGGTTATGGAGAGGGAGGAAGACGACCTTCCTACATTGCTGGTGGAGCTGCCACCCAGACGAGAGGCAGAGATGCGACGCTGTTTTTCCCAAGGCGATTGTCAGGCTCAAGCGGCCATTTCTGGCGGCTCCCAGATGCTCACCGATGCCCATATCTTCGACAACCTGCTGCAGACCACGGCCAGAGCCTCCAGCGAGGAGCCGCGACCCCGGCAGTATGGCCGTCGCCTAGAGGGACCTCCCACGCCAGTTCGCGCCTTGGTGTTGAACCAGAGTCGGCCACAGAGTGCTCCAACGCGTGTGCCAATCCGGGAATCGCAGCCACTGGAAACGCCCACGCATCCCATTATGTCCACTTGCTCCGAACTGAGTTCGCCACGCTCCTCGCGAATGCCCAGTCCCGTTTCCCTGCCCTCGGATAGCAGCAGCAGCAGCAACAGCTCAGCTGAACAGGATCAGGACCCGGAGCCGGGGCACACCACGACCATGTGCAGCGCCAGCAGCACCACGCCCTTGGAGCCGCTGCACCAACTGCACCTGCTAATGCGCGAGAAGTGCGGCTTCAACAGCCAGTGGCCGCATGCGGGAAGCCGCACCCTGGCGCTAATTGGCTGCACCCTGGGCGTCTTCAACATGTGCCGCTTTGCCGTGCTCACCATCAACTTTGGTGGCAATTTTCTCCTGCAGTTCCTCCTGATGTCCGTGATCTTTGGCATACCCCTGCTCTGGCTTCAAATGTGCCTGGGCGGCAAAATTCGTGCCGGCCCGGTGTCCATGTGGAAGATAAGTCCGATTTGCGCCGGCGTGGGCATCGCTCTGGTGATGGTGCAGTGTTTTCTGGCCCTGTACTCCACGGTGTCGCTGGCCTGGATTCTGGTCTATCTGCGGGATGTCTTTCCAACAGCCTCGCGGACGGGCTATCGCTGGCAGGAGCTGGCCTTTCCCTATCGCTATGATGCGGCCAATGCCACTGGAAATCTCACACAGACAGTGGCCGAGTACTTCAATGTGGTGGTGTTGCAGCGCCTGCATCTGGCCAAGCATACGGAGGCGGGTGGTGTGCGCTTCCATGTCAACGATCGGGTAAGATCCACCATCATCCCCCCTATCCCCGCCTTCCCGTCTAACTGACTCACTGCCCACTACCCTTCAGCAGCTGGCCTTTTACTTGGCCTTGATCTGGGCGGCTGTCTTCTTGATTCTCTGCAAGGGCCTGAAGTCCCTCGGCAAGCTGGCCTACATCATATACACGCTGCCATTGCTATCGCTGGCCGTGGTGACAGCCAAGTTTGTCTATGTTGTGGATCCATCGAGACTGCAGGTGAGTCGCGATACAACTTCCATGGAAATCTGCATTTTATTACCTGCCTTCTTGCTAAATTGAATGGAATAAGTGTACTTAATGTTAAACAAATCGAAAGGTTAAGTGTTTACTAATTTGTTTATCATTACAAACCGAATTGTTTACATCTTCTCAGGGAATCGTTAACGCTGGCAATTGTTTACCCAAAGATTCATCAATTAAATGGACTTCGAATATATTTGCCACTCAATATTTCAACGAAATTTTTGCTTTCTTTGTGCTTTTGCAGAATGTCTTCGCTGCCAGCGATTTCGATGACTTTTTGGTGAATCCGAACAGCTGGACGGCAGCAACGCAGGAGACATTTCTCACCTGGGGACTCCTGGGAGCCTCGGTTATTGCTATAACAAGCCGGGGTCATGCCAATGCCAACAAGGCGGCTCTGAGGAGAGATGCTATTTTGCTCGTTCTGCTAACCCTTATCGGGCTGGGCTTGATGGCCTTACTGGCCTTGTGTTGTGCACAGATTTTGTGGCAGCATGGCTATGTCTATGTGCCGGGATCCTTCGGTGGGTATACCCTGATTATTATTAATATAATTATATGTAATATTTAATATTTCTCTTTTATAGAAAATTCAGACTCCAATACGGCCGTGTACTCCCTGCAGACTCATCCCAATCCGAATCTGGTGTCCTATCCGCGCTCGCTAATACCGCACTACTCGTCCTTTATTGGCGAGACCTATCGGAGGAACCGCAGCATGATCCACGTGGAGAGTGGCTTCCAGGCATTGCGTTTCATCTCGGAGATCTTTCCCGCCGTTCTTTCGCTGGCCAGCGACAGCATCTCGTGGGTGTGGGCTGCCGTGGCCTTTGCCACCTTTGCCGGTTTCGGTCTGGCGCAGCTGTGCGTTATGTGGAAGCCCATTTCGAGTGCGCTGGGTAACTCCACCAGTTCGGTGCTGCTGAGCTGCGTCACGGGGCTGCTGCTGAGCATACCGTTCGCCACCGAAATGGGCATATCCATACTGTACTATGTGGACTTCCTGCTGGGCGGCTCCTGGTTCATTCCGATCATTTGGACCGCCCTGATCTTTGGCGTCTTCCTGATACGCGGTCGTCCCTACAATGGCGATGATTTGGTGAATGATTTGCGGCTATGTGGTTCCATGTCTGCTTTTTTGGCCTTGTCTTGGAACGTCCTGCTGCCTATTGGTCTGATTACGTTGTCGGTGGTCGATTACAAGGCCTCGCTGTCGAATCAGTTTTACTATTGGCGGGGCAAGTCCTACTTTACGTACTGGTCCAGGAAAATGGGCAGTCTTATCCAGATCGGAGTCCTCCTGGTTATTCCAGTTACAGCTATTATCCAGATTTATCGGTATTTGGCCCATGGACCACCGGATATCTTGGAGCGCATTCAGCTGCTCTACCGTCCGCCGGAGGAGGGTGAGGAGCCCCGACGTCCGTCTGCTCGCCAAAGCGCGGCCCAGGGACGACGCAATGCGCTGGGACAGACCTCGGAGGGCGCTCAGCACGATGCCCAGAACGATGCTCCGCCCAAGTATACGCCACCTCCGTCCTACACAACGGCAACAGGAGCACGCCTGGCCAAGCTTCTGCGCCAGAGCATCCGTCGCAGCGTACGCAGGTGAGAAATCCAGATTATCTCGATAATATCCAATCAGATTCTCATAATTTCTACCTTTATTAGGGTTCTCGGAGAGTCTAGTCGCACCCGGCCCGTGCTCTCACTGGATGCCGAGTCCGCTTCGCCAGCAGCTCCGCCCGATTACTTGACCATACTGACAAATCCGGCGGGCAGCAGTTCCAATGCAGAACCTTCGCCAGCATCCAGCAGCAGCAGCCCGGAGTCCATTGAAATTGGCCTGCGTCCCGCTGGCTACGCCCAACGCTCACAGTCGCTGGGCCGGAAGCTGCACCGATCGGGCGCTTCCACGCTGGAAAGACGCCCCTATACGGCAGAGGATGTGGTAACCATATTGCGCTCCTCGGTGCGACACCGTCAGTCGCAGCAGCAGGGCGGTGGCACTGCCAGCACTCTGCCACGACCCCAAACAGCCGCTATGTCCACGCACATGGAGGATGCCTCCTTTCGGTCCATAGAGAATCTTGTTCTGAACGCAGAACCGCCGGACCGGACGCCAGGCGTGGAGCTGGAGCTGGAACTGGAGGCTGGACGGGCGGAGGAGTTTGCGCAAAATAATACATCTGTGATTTAACTGACTAATATCGTACCGTACATAGGCGTAACTCTTGTGCGATCCCACATATCTGCTTGCTTTCTTAGACTTGATTAGCGCTAGTTATACAAATACGAATAATACTTTGTAGTTATGCGAATAATAACGAAAACAACTAGTTGGTATTCCCAAGTGTTTCGGATTATTTCTTTATTCCTGTGTAACCGGTACTCTCCGGCGATCGCAATGATGATCTCGGTACCCACCCCTCTTTCGGTCCATATTTTATGCTTACGCAGTTGCCCTTAAAATTATTATCCCAACAAAGGGCGGTCTACGTGCCCTGCAGTTGAGGGCCGCGTATTTAAAAAAGGAACCGAGAGCCTTAAGCCGATTAATAAACGTGACCAGTCAAAAAAAAAAAAGAGAAAAAAGAAGCGGAAGTCCAGGCGTCAACAAAGGCGCCTAATGACACGGGCACAGGAAGCTGCCGGGCTACAGTTGCTACAAATTTCAATGAAAATGTCACGCAATTTCCTTAAATTTTCCATTGTGACTTGCATCTTGCATCTGATTTTGGTGCAAAAAAGTTAATCCGCGGAATTTTCAAATTGGCACGTAATTGGGCGGGCTGCGTGGGTGGTGTAGCCAGAAATATGATGTTGGTTTAATACAACCAAAGCAAAACTAAATAAATAAACAGATGCTTGATTACATTTTTGTTAAATGTACAGCTATGTTTTAGTGACTTACTAATTCATAAATTAAGTTTGTCCTTAAATTATAGATTTAAATACGATCTGGCAACTCTGCTCAAGAAAAGCGCAAATATGAGCTATTGGCTAGAGATGAGCCAATAAGCGATAGCTGCGGGAATCTCAGTGGTGAAGTCCTTTAAATTCTTGCAAATTGTAATATTTAATAGATAAAAACTACTTATTATGATATATTTAAATATTTTACTTCATGTCATATAATTGATAATTCCGTTGACGCTCTACATTGTTTGGCATCCAATGTTCGTTCCGCTCACGTCTCACGCTCACGCATTGCCACCACTGATGGGATTTTTATTATTTTCTAAAACGGTCGTCGGCTAGTTTGGCAGATCGAAAACTCAGTTCCAAAAAAATAACGGAAGCGAGAGCACGTATGCTCTTTTTCAAACCGCGTCGCGCGTCTAAAAGTTGGAAGAGTCAAAAGTCAGAGGCTGAAACTGGCAAATTGGAAAACTTTGTGAGAAGCGAAACTTGTGCATGTGCAATTAGAAGCGCGCGTTCTTAAGCCACTTCGCCATTTAGTCAGCCGACAAGCCAGCCAAGGCAGCCACTTAGAGCCGCCAAAGTTTTCTGCCGCGCCGCCTTCGTAAGTCGCAGGTCGAAAAGTGCTCAAACAAGATTTCCACTTGAAATTCCTGAATTTCGTTTGTCTGCGCGAAACGAAACGAATCGAATCAAATCGCAGCAGCAGCAGCATTCAGCACAAAAGCATAAATACGAGTCGAATTTAAATTGCGGCACCAAGTTTTTCGCCTGCCTGCCTGCAAGTGTATTTTGCCCCAAGTGTCTTTGTGTCAGTGGTTCTTTGTCTCTGTGTGGGTGTTACGATACATTTGGATTAGCGGTGTGTTCGCCTGATTAAAACGGTAAGTGTCCTGCGAGCTGCGAGCAAAGTTTAGTGTTAGTTCTGTGCCGCTGCTGGTGTTAAATCCCTCACTCGGCACACGCACACGCCTGCGAGCAGCGCTCACTCACAACTTATTTGCCGCAATTTGCTCTAGTGTTTTGTATTAGCATTTTTATGTCCCGCCTCGCCAAAGTTGACAAACAAAACGCACACACTGGCCCACCAGCACCAATACCAACACTAACATGCCTTACACACTCGTAAGCGCACGCACACAAAGGATTTCATTACATTTTTGGGTGGGACGGCAACGTAACGGTAACGGTAAACCTCCCCGAACACTGTCTCTCTGTCGCTCCGCCGCTCTGTCTGTGCAGCTAGCCCATGCTCGCCATCTCGCTTCCGCCCATTCCCGCAGCCCCGAATGCTGTGCTACTGAATTTGTTTTCGCCTTCTTCGCCGCTCCGTTCTCTCCTGTTTTTATTTATTTTGATGGCGTATTTTGCCATTCCGCTTTGTACGAATTGCGTAGCTTGTCGCCAGCTCTATCCTTCTACAGTCCAGCCTCACTACAGGGAACTATCGCTACTTAAGTCTTATTAGGACAAACGTGAAATTTATTGAAAGATTACATTTTCATTGATTAAATAATGCATTTATTAATATTTATACATTACTTACAAAGAATATATTTATGTTGTTTAGATAACAATATATAGTTTTTTTTTTTTTTAATTATTCTTAGCTTTTAAGTTTCAAGTCTTAGCTAGCCTACATTTTTATAATGGCATTAATTGGCATTAAAAACCAATAAAATATTTTCCTGGTGATTACAACCGTTTCCTTTATCGAGAACTTCCTGCCTATCCCTAGGCTGACAGCTTTTCCTGCTAGTTTCGGCCTGCATTGAAATGAGTTCGCAATAAATATTGCCCAATGTCAAATAAAAGGGCGATGAGCCAGCCTTTTTGCTTTGCTCCGCCGCCTGCCTTCTATTTCTATCTCTGTCTATCTTTTCTCTAATCTCGGGGGACACTAATGTTTTACGACAATTCCTATGCCGCCCAGTACAAACTTAATGCACACATCAATGGCAAATTAGATATACTCCACACACAGCAAATGTACTAATAACAATCATCGACGAGTGTGCGTTTGGGTGCGGGCGGTCTGCCTCCGAGGCGACCGACCATCCATCCATTCCACCGAGACGATTGTTTTGTTGATTCGGCTGTTACTTCCAATACATTGGCATTTAAGAGGGGACGTCGAGAGTGCTGGAGGAGGAGCCGTCGGATTGGAGTCCACTTATGCCTGCCTTATGTCTCATTTGTCGTCGGGCAAATGGAAATCGTTTTGTTTTTGCTTTGTCAAGTGACAAATTTTCATTGTCTCCCGCCACTAATCGCTTACTTAAAAAAAAAAAAAAAAACAGACCGAAAAACATCGAAGAAAACACGCCGAAGACGCCAAATGCGTAGCAGGGACACAAAACAAGAAATAAGACATAAGACAAGTGTAAATAAACACTTGAATGTGGGCGGGGAAGTGACTTGAAGAGGGAGCAACGACTAACGCATATCCTCTGGGAGGGAGGGAAAACGCTATTGACATTAACTTTGGCATTTGGAAAAGCACAAGGAATGCGGGAGACGGAGGAGAATTATTACCTTATTGAAATATACTCCTTAACTTCTTATTTGTTTACCTCTCAATAAACTTTGTTATTTAAGCTAACAACTCACCATTTCTTTACCTTGAGTGTGGCGTCATTTTGCTTAAATAAAAAAGAGAGCAGTTCTGACCGAAAATGTACCGCAATTTAAGGTTTTCCATTATTAAAATATAAAATGTATAGGTATCTTAATAGCAAAAAATGCTTAAAAGGATAGAACTCATTAGATAAATAGATACATTTTATGAACTAGTATAAAAACTCTCCAGAAAATTATTATATTCTCTAGTATATTTCGTTCCTAACAAGAACTCTACTCTACTTAGCCTTAAAGAAGTACCTTTAAAACAACCCAATCCCTTTCAAATATACCCTAAAATACCCTTCCATTTTCCAATGTACTTAATGTACGATCTTGCCTCTTTTGGTGGCATTGCCCGCGGTGCCGCGGCACCTCCGCACTTGGTGCAGTTTGCTTTAATTTCCAGCGGACAAACCACTTTGTTATCGCCACGACCAAGGGCCTTTAATCTCTGGTTCTGACCCTCCGTCTGGCCATTGATTTACGTCTCTATTTTCCCCCGAATGTAGTGCAATCGATTTAGATTGATTTTGTTTAAACAAACTGCACGGGGCACCAGTAAGCAGCAGCAGCATAAGAGGCATCAGAAAAAAAGAGTTTCAGATCGATGTAATAAATAAATCGAATCCGGAATCATTGGGCTGCCTTTTAATGCCAGCGTTAATTGCGAGAGCCGCCCAATTCCATTTCCATTTCCAATCCAGCAATTCCTACCACATTTTCATGCCCATTCCTAGGCTCGATTCTGAATCCAATTCGGATTCCTATTCCATCGATGCTTTGGTAATTAGTTGTGAATTGGATTGGGGATCACATAAAAGTGTTGATTACACACTCCGATGGCTGCGGCCCCTCCTTAACCCGCTGGGTGCCAAGTGTTTTGTTTGTGTTTCTCTCTTTCTTGCTGTGTGTCTTTTTGGGGCTTTCGGGGGAATTAGGGTTAGCCGTGCGTAGTGAAAGTCTTGGAAACTGCGGCAGGTGTAAGAAGTTCGGTCGGTCAGCAGGAAGCGTTGCTCCAATTAATCGCCCTTTATCGCAGGGAATTTCAACTACGCAGCCAATTAATTGGGGCGCTTAAACACAAGATTCAGATACAGATACAGAAGAACATTTGCAGTTACAGCTACAGAAGTTCCCACAGTTAAACGACTTTAATTGAATTGCCTGGAATTGTGGTTGGTCGGAAATTACAGTGACTAGACATTCAAATTATACAAATGTCTCCTCAGTAGATTTGATTAGGAGCATGCTCGGGCCGTAGGAACCAGCACCCTTTTGCTTTTCCATCCATTGCTGCCCATTTTGTCAATTACAAAAATGCTAAAAATTTCCCTTGCAAGTCATGGTCGGGCGGAGGAGCTAGGGCCTTTTGGTGGGCTAAGAAGAAGGAAACATCTTCGCATAGTTGCAGCAGCAAAAAACATCAAAGTCATTTCATGTCTTCATAAATTCTCTTACCAAAAAGTGCTGTCGCCTCCACCCTCGCTGTTCGCTGTAGCCTCACTTTTGACTAAGTGAAATGACCTGCCATTTTGTAAAAAAAAGGCCAAGAGGAAAAAAAGGCAAAAAAGGCGGAAAAGGCGAAGAAAACCGAAAACAAAAAGCTCAAGTCACAACTAATAAGATTGAGTTAAGAAAAAGAGGGGACCGGGAAGGCAGAAGCAGAAGAGAAGGGTATACTCGTGGCAGGAGAAAGAGCGATCAGCGAGGGAAGGTTAATGTCTTATCGACATGCTGCAATCTATGTATTTAATTGACTCGACTGCAATTATAGTGTACGCTCTGTCTCTCTCTCTCTATATATATATATATATATATATAAATAAAGGTGTATATATATTGTGTAGTGTCTTCTTCCTGCAGATAAAACGTCGTAAAATGAAAAAGAAATACTTGCCTATAATGATTTCGCATAAATCGTGACTACTCGCCAAAATGAAAGGCGAGAATTTATACTAACAGTGTACGAGGTTGGGGCTACAACAAGTTACAATGTAGGCAACGCTCCATTCGCAATTCAGCGTGGAGTGTCGGTCGATGTCAGAGGCTAGTACTCCCCAGATCCCCTGGATATCCCCTTCCAGCAGCAGCTCCACTTGGCATGCCAATCGTTCGTTCGACGTTCCCCGAGTCTCTGCTGAAGCTGAAGCCGAGGCTGAAGCTGGATTTTCAGCCAAGACTCTGATGCCTTTGGTCAGCCAAAGTCAAGCCAACAAAAATCCAAGCCAAAAAATAAAATAAGAAAAAGACAAGGTACTGGCTTTGCGAAGTCAATGTTTAGATACTCTACAAATCAAAATATTTAGGAGATTCTTTAGGAAGCATATTAGAGCACATTAAACAGAGGTTTCTATACTTTATATAAAAAAAAAACAAAAACATCAGACCATAAAATTAATAGAAAATACAATATTTTAAGATTTAATCTTAAAAACAAATAGATACACAGATTCTACACTTAATATATTTATTTTGAAACATGCCTCCCTCTCCGGGCTACAATCCCTAAACAAAATAATAGCAGCCAACCGAATAAAGGGTATTGAAAATAAAAGAAAAGGCCACGAAACCTGTAAGCGGCCACAATTCGCGGCCAGCTCCTAGAGATGCGCACGTGACTTGGTCATCCTTAAGATTCCCTTTCTCTTCTTTGCTGCCTCTGCACCCTCCTACCCCCACCTCCGAATCACGTTCTCCACAAATTGAAATTTATTTGTGTTGCCACACCAGTTAATGCTTATTTATAACGACAATTAATCGGCCCGACAAAGATAAAGCCAAGGGTTTGGGGGCAACAAAATCAGAGCAAGGAGAGACAGAGATACTTTTTGGAGGAATTTGTTCGAATGTGTGTAGTGTGTGTTGGTTGTGTGGAAATTAAAAGCAAATATAAAATATGTCAAACTATTTGCATATTTAATTCGTTTTTTTTGTTAAAGCCCTCGCGCTTGGTGAAATATTTGACAAGTTTATTGGGATAATAAACTGGGCTAAGTTATGATTTATGAGGGGGGATTATGCCATATATATGTAGATAGTGGGAGTGGGAGTGCCCGTTCACACGCTCACGCCACCATCCCTAGAAATCAAAAAGCTGCAAAAACATTTAGCCACGTTGGGTTAGGGACACACTCGGATCGTGGACAGGCGAGGGACAATGTCTCCGGCCATTGCCAAATCGTTAGCACTTGGCACTCTTGGCATCGCATCCGCCAGATACTCGCAGCATCATCATCATCATCATCATCGTCGCCGTCTCCGTCTCCGTCGTCGTCAGCTCCAATCATCATCGTCATCACAATCCCCGGCTCTCGAGACACGGTTCGTTTCGGGGCTTAGACTTTCAAGTGTGTAATGAAATAAAAATATGTATTTAAACTTTATTTGATTGTCCGTTGATTTCGGACGACGGACGACGGATGACAAACGACAAACGACAGAAGGCAGCTCTCCTCCGTTCCTAATGAAAGAATGTAATAAACCAATTTAGTTTCTCTTTTTTTTCCCCTCCATTTGCATTCTTCCGGCTTGGTGGTATATAAATTTTGGAAGCTAACCAGACGCGACATTCCCTTTCAGCTCCGGCTCTTTGCCCATCATTAGGCCTGACAAAAGTTGTTCTTCCAACTCATTTGTACAATGGGAAATCTTCCCATAATTAACGGCAGTGCTTGGACACTGAATACAGGCAGGGGAGTTGGACCCGCTCTCGGACAGGGACTCAGACTCGGACTCGGACTCGGAATTTCTATGCCTCGCTGCACACAAATGACGGGAGACGACGACGTCGACGGATGGTTACGGGGGTTCACGGGACACTCAGACGATGGGCAATGCAATTGGATTGCCTGGAGTATATTCCTATTGTTATAGTTTGTCATTCCGATTGTTGTTGTGTGTAGGTGACCATCCGTTGACGGTCCCCTCGGGGCGGAATTATTAAAAGTGAGCCGAGCCGAGGCAGACAAAACACAGAGAAGGCTACAGGGAGACAGAGAGGGACACAGAGAGAGGAGGCAATGGCCAGTTTGAGAGTCGACTCCCATTTGATATATTGCAGGCATCCGGTAGACAGCGTTGACGTAGACGTGATGCTGCAATAAAATCTGCGCCGACTCCTCATTATACATAAATACCCTGCCTCACAACAAATGGGGTATGCCCCTGAAATCTCCAAGTTGGCTTTGTGTGGAAAGGAATTTCCGTGTAACCAAAGAACCCAGCTGGCTGATTAAAAACACAAATTCAGATTCAAAGTTGTTCAACTTTAATATTTACAAACGGTCACGAGGCCAAGGCAATTAAATTTAAATTTAACAACAAAATTATAAATATTTAAACAGGCAGGCATTATTTTATTTATTTATTCCGACACCCAACAAATTCTTGTTTAAATGAAAAATTTAAAACATGTTTTCCTCGGGCTGCTTGCACTCCAAAAAAGATTGAATCAATTTAAATAATTCGTACATAAATGAAGCCAAATTGACATCAGGCTGAATGTTAGACAAAAGAAAGTCAAATAAATGGGCAACATAATTGCATTTGAGGCACCAAAATGAGACATTTAGAGACCATTTAGAAAAAGTCTTTCAAGTGGCATATGCCATTAGGATCCTATTGGGTCGGGTCCTTTTTCCCCTAACCACTTAGGGTATTCCCATTTCGATCGGAAAGCTCCCTCGAACATTACTCCCTTTCCCCCACCCGTCCGATGTAGCCTGTCATTGTTGTGGTTGTCACATTGTCGCCATCGTTGTCTCCATCTCATCATTTGAAGTCTACACACAAACTCACAAACAAACCAATAAAAGGCGCTGTCTGGTTGTAGTTTTCCTCTGCTGTCCCTCTCTGTCTCTGTGTCTGTCTCGGCGGCTGCTGTTGCTGCTTTTTCTCTAAGCCAAATATTTGAGCCGCAAACAGTTAAAGACACCAAACAACTCGAGTCTCGGGTCTCAACCCACGTCGAAAGGAAAGTCCAGCTTTTCTCAGGCCCAACCATATATCTGCTCCCGCCGCCGCCGCCGCCGCCTCATTTCCCAAAATGTGTCGCATCGTTTTAATTAAATATTTTCAATTTAATGGCCTTGTTTGCATTTGCATTTTAATTCTCGGCTCGGTTCGGTTCGGTACGGTTTAGTTTTTCCAGCGAGGTCCACAAAAATGTTTCTATTTATTTCTTGTTGATTTGATTTCGGGCTTTTTTTTTTTTTCTCCACCAACTTGGCCAGCAGAAGCAGCCAAAGACAACAATACAAAACCGTGAGACGGTGACACCTGGTGGTCTGCTGCTCCGAGTCTGGGGCTAGGTCTGATCTGCATTTACATTCCCATTTTCCATTTTTCATGTTCATCTTCTGTGTCGGTTCATTAGTTAGGATTACTGGACAATTATGTCGCATTTCGGTGCCGCTAATAGTTGTTTATTTACACAATTATAAAACTCAAAGCTCACATAAATTTGTCTAAAATTTTCAAGCGGGGGCATCATCATCAGAAGTTCCTTTGTATTGGCGGGATAGTCATTCTATCTTTCTTGGTAGCCAAGTGAAAGTTCTCCCATTATGCGGGGAAGTCTTCCTTTTCAATTCGAGACTTTTGTGGGGATTTGCCTCTCTTGGGTTCTGCTGGGGATGGATGCCCGCTAATGGCCCTCAATCGGGTCTTATGGCGGTGGCTTATATCGAATTATGTCTTTCATTTGCTTGGCATTCCCTTTGAATTGATTTCAATTTGGCTTCATTTAAAAATGATTTAAAATTAAGACCTCCATTCAAAAGTGAAGCTAAGGGAGAAATGAGAATTTAATAATTGTACAAATTGCATTTATTTTAGGAGCACTTTTACAGCTTTGACTACAAATTTAATTCGGTTTTCCCCTTCAACAATTATCTCTTTGCTATCAAAAATAAATACTTAACTTTGGGTTCCTGATTAGTCATCGATTCTCATAGAGATTAGTTTGCATATGCATAGATATTACTCCGATAAAACTGTTGACAAGCAAATCCTTGATACCCTAGATAAGCAAATTGTTTGCAAAGCTCCTAGAAATTCCCACTGAACTCTATGGATATATGCGGCCATATCTATTCGTTGACTTTGCTTATCGGCATTAAGTTTCCCAAGCTCTCTATTAGTTACCCCAACTCCTGCTCGAGAACTTTAATAATGTCAGAGCCCTTTCCCTCGCCACGAAAAACAAACACCGGAAACGTGGGCAATATTAATGGGTTGCCTCACTCCCCTTTACATGTGCGTTACATACGCTTTATATGCACTTTATCGAACCCCAAAATCAATTTATTTATGTGCGTTGTGCGCTTTAGTGGAGCAAGCCGAGGGAAAAAAGCTTGGGCTTATCTTTCAACTTGGTCTTCACCGGGCGAGATAAGGTTCTTTCCTCGGGTTCTTTGGGAACTCTTCCCCTTCTCAAAGCCAAAACCCAAACTCTTGAGATGCATTCAATCGAAACCCGGTCGCAAAACTCACAGCCAACGAAGCATTCAAACTCAACAGTTGAACCTCTACTCCATCCCCCTGAGCTGGTCCACTTTTCTCTTTCTCCTCCGGTTCCCGGTGGTGGTGGTTCTCCCGCGATCCCGGTGCAATAAAAGTACAAAAAGCAAATAGGTTCGACCCATGGGTAAATACTGTACGACTCCGTATACACTTTATAGTAGTAGAAAGGAACGGAATGAATGAATGAAATGTGTTTCCGCTTCGCCTTGCAATAATAGTTGGGAAATTGGAAAAATTGTGGCTGTGCTGATGTTGTTGCCTGCCCTCGGGGGAATCCGTTAAATGTGTCTCATTAGGCGGCTGCCGGAATGTGGGCGTGGCCGGGTTAAGGGCTTCTCAATCTCCCCCCATCCCAAGCCCGCACGCAGATCACTTTTCCGAGTTTTCAGCGAGTACGTGCCATGAATTGTCGTTTAAATTAAATTAAAGCCAGTTGACTAGGCGCAGGAATAGAATGAAAATTGGTCGGCGGGGGGAAATTGCAACTGCAACCCACCACCAAGACTGACGAGGATGAGACATCCAGCCACCCCATCCTCGCTTGGGTTCACGGATAAAAACAATCTGTTTGCTGCCTGTCACAAGGCAAACACACACCGTGTGTTTGTTGTGTGTGTGTGTGCTTTGGCAGAGGGGAGATCTGTGAAGGAAACTCATAAAAATCCACAACGATTTGTTGTGTCGTTACGGAGCAGGAGAGAGTGATGACGGAAGACGACCGACGTCCCACCGTTATGTGGTGTGCGGTGAACCTGATGCACAGTGGGCCGAATCCATTGGCCTCCGGGGGATGAAGCCCATAATCGCAGCTCAAATTGCCAAGGCCCAAAGGGTTATTCGGGTATTAATATTTATTTAATTAATTATTTGTATGCATTGCCAGGATACCAGCATATTTTTTTTTTAGGAGAGGCATATGTATATCTTGTTTCAGGAAACTTAATTGCAAATTACCCTACATGCACGTGATCTTAGTTGAATTACAAAGGATATGTAAAGGGATGAGTAGGATCAAGGGATCTGTAAACGAAAAATATGATTGTTATTTGTAGAACTCTCAGTAAGCTAAACAAATTTGATAGCTAATGGATTGTACTGATTATATTTGGCAGGTTTGAAGCTTCTTTAATAAAGTATATTTTCAATATTCCATTATCGATTCTTGGTTTTAAAAGAACCTATCAACAGAATGGCAGAAAGTAGATTTTATTAGCACTTTCAACCCGTTATCGAGTAAGGAGCTATGATGACATAAAGCTTCAATTTAACATGAGCAATGAACCGCATCCGGATTCCCTGGGGTTCCACTGTTCCTGGCTGCTCCTGCTCCTCCTGCCAGGTTGATGTGTTTTTTGTGGTTTTCAATTTCTGCCGCCTTCTTTCGGGCAAGGTTATTGCAATCGCAACACCTCAGCCGCCGGCGGGTAACGTCCCGCTGCCAACCTCCTCATCCTCCTACTCCTCCTCTGCCATGCAACAGCCCAGCCCATCTCATCCAATCTATATCCCCGAACTCCCCTCTTTGGGCATTTTTAATGCTTTTAATTTTTGCTGCGCCAACGGAGAAAGGGAGAAACGAACGGAATGAGCACTAAAAGTAAGCCCAAAAAAAAAAAAGAACAGAAAGGAAGAATGAAGCGGCCCTGAATATACGCTTTTCGGGGGTAAGATGTTCAGTTCGGTTAAGGGTTGCAAATGTCCTGCCAGGGCCTGTGCCTGTGAGGGTGTGCATCCTTTGATTGTGTATTACTCTACACATGAGTGTGTGAAGGCAACCAAAAATGTGCAAAAAATGGGCGTTCCCCGACGCGATATATCTAATGGCATTGTTTCCGAGAGTTGTCGCCGGCCCAACTCCTCGTGCTCCTTGTTGCTGCTGCTGTTTAATGCATGTTGGCAAATGTTGAAATGATGTACTTGCCACCACCCCCGGAACAGCACCCCCCATAACCCCGTCTCTTCCCTAAGCTCCTGCGGTGCGACGGCATATGCCAGACTGTTAAATATGCAGCTGTTAATGGCTCAAAAATTAAAACATTAAGGCGGAGTCCTCGTCGTCGTCATCATCGCAGTCATTGCAGTCAACGACTGTGATTGGAAATGTATTTGGGCTTTCATCTAACCACCCCAGCCAACCCCTAACCCCATCCTCCCGTCATCGTCGTTCTTTTCATTTTCCTGGGAAAAGCGCTGAGTAATGGGAAAAGTGCACCTTGCATGGGAACGATTCGGCTGGGCAGATACACAGCTACAGCTGGCATTAGAATAAAGTTGTCTGAATAATTACCAACATGCCATCATCATCATCAGGGCTTGAAAGGTTTTCTGGTAATTGGGGAAGCCAAGTGGCTAGTTTGCTTAATTATTTTTTAAATCTTAAACTCTTTGGTTCTTTAACATTAAGATATGATCTGGGAAATGAGTAATACGGGAGGGTTTTATGTGTTATCAGTCGAGGTGTTTATAAACTGTTCATAAAACTACAAATAATAAACTAAAAGCAGCTGAATTTTGTTGAATAATTTGTGAATATTTGTATTTATATAAATACCGGGACAAACCTCATCATCATCCGCAAAAATAGCTTCTATGAAATTTCCACACAAAAAGAGGTATATTTCATTTTATCTGTTTTGAAACCACACATTCTTCTCATTCATAGAATATTATTTATCTGTGTTGGAAATTTATTTAAATGCCTGTCATAATTGTGACAGCCTGTCGCATTTGATGTTGTGGCGTATTAAGTTATGACAATTTTTAAATGAATTTTTCATTCAGTCCCAGCAAAAGAATATAATAAACAACAGAAATCTTCACTGGCTGTATTGCTTCAAACAGCTAAAGGGCCTACAAATCTTCGTTGTGGCCTACTTAGATTTTCCTCATTGGATTATTTGGTTCACCTTTGTTTTGGTTATTCTTTTCAAAGGGTTTTTTTTTGTGGGTCACTTGCCCCCCGAGTGCGAAGGGTTACCTTTGCGAATAGGAATGTACAGGGAAATGGAAATATGGAAAAATATGTTAATTGAAGTAGACCCAAGTTCAAACCAAAAAAAAAAATAAAGGTACGAGTAAGTATTTATGGCGTCAGAACCCATTTACTTTGTGCGGTGAAGGTTCAATTACCTTTATCCGATCGGAGAGTGACAGGAAAGTGAGCACTAAATATAGTTTAGATTGCGATATATATAGGCTTTTGGAACTCATTTTTGTGGCGAGTGAAAGGAATCAATTGATTTCGGGGTCGGGGTGGAATTATCAATCGAATATTGAGTAGGGAATATTTTTTGTGTAAGCGGCAAGGCAAACTCAAAAATTAATTTCCGTTTTTTTTTTGGACTCCACCCCAAAAGTTTTCTGACTGATTTCTTCTGAATGCCCGGAGACAGCCGAGGGAAATTTCCTTGGGAAACTCTTGTTCTATTGTAGCAATTCCTTTGGCCTTCCCCCCCTGATTCTGTGAAAGCCGTGCTTTGTCTGCTTTATGTTTCCCCTTCGTTTGCTCTGGGCAAATTCATCCTTTTCATTTTGGGCAACTTTTCTTGGACTTGACTCAATTCCCCAATTTTTGTTATGTACACAAAAACAACAACAACCCACACACAATTCCCTTGGCGAACATTTCCGAGAAGCAACAATGCAACACCCACCACCGCACCAACGCCACAGTGCTCCCCTTTTCCATCACTTTCATTAGATTTTCCAGAGGCAGACAATAACAACGTTAAACAGCATTGAGCCGGAGAGACAAAGGCAAGCTACTTACAAGCCGCATGCCACCGCAAGATGGCCGGTATCCCCCACACACACACCTGGCCCAGGCCTTATCTTATCGCGCAGGTGCACGCCACACGGCTCAGAAAGCGACAAGGCAGCGACAGTCGGAGGAAGAAAGAACTGCCGCCTCACCTTTCATTTAGCCCCCGGGCGCCCCTCATCAACCTGCTGCCCATGCGCACAGTACGCGACATGAATGGCAATTTGATGGCCAGACCAGAATTTATGAAGCGGCCTCACAGAACAACCTCAAAGATTCGTTAAAGAAACCAAGGCATTCTGGGTGAATGTAACAGCTAAATGAGTCATTATTTTCTTATGTTTTCCATAAAAAGAAAGACTCTTGGGTGTCATAAACTAAAAAATAATAAAAAGGATATTTAATAACATTTTTTAACTAAAGAAATTTAGCAAGACTCTGGATTTATGTGATTTTTATTGCCGCCTTTCTAGACACAATTCAAATTATCAATTTCAGTAGATTCGTAATAGTTTACTTTTTTTAATAAACCGAAAGACAAGTAAATATTTTGATTTGTATATTCAAAAAATTATACTTTTTAGATCACAGAAAGATATAATCACCTTTACAATCTTGAATTTGCTTCAAAACCCCCTTAAATATTTATGATTCATCCAAAATGATTCAGTTTTTCCCTGTGCAGAAAAGCAGAACTTAGTTGAGAGAGTTTGGGTCATGGATGGAAAATGCAAATCACTTGAAATCTAAATGAAAATGCGTGGCATGGGAATTCGTATGTATATGTATATGTAGGAGAACATCAAAGGCCGAGACAGTCTAATGAAGAAAATGCATTATTTGACCCCTGGCCTCACCCGAATTAGCCTTGTCTGCTCGCGGTGCTTGCGTCTGGACGGACTTCTATTTCTCGGGATAATAACGTAGAATATATAGGAGAGGAAGGAGAAGGAGGAGGGAAATAGCTTTCAGCAGCATCGCCAAGATGAGGCAAATTTATCAAACATATTTCACAACATGCGGCGGGAAATGTGTTTCTGATGATGCCTGAGATGGGTCGAAAGGAAAGCCAGCAGCGGCAGCTAATTAAAATGGCTTATAATTTTCATGATTTACACTTGCAGGCTGGCTTCGCCTTTCTCCCCACGGTCTTGTTCTTGTTCGTTCTGATGTTTGTGTTTTGGGTTAAAAGCTCATAAAATTAAAGGCCCTAAAAAACATGGCGTGGGTTAGAAGGGAGGCACAGTTCTAGAGATGAGCAGCAGGCCAATTTCTTGCCTCAGAAAAATGGAAATTATGGGGGAAAATTGGGAATCTGTAGAGGAATTTTAATACTTTCTATAAATTATATATATAATATAAGGGGATTTTATTATAGAGCTCTCTAACATTATTTTTAAATGTAATAATTAATGCATTTTAATAGCTAAACAAATACCGATTTTCTTAAATTAAAATGTATTTTAAAAATCCATAGAAATTACCATAAAATGCATATTTTATACAGTACCCCCAATTTGCCATCGCCTGACATTATTAGCATAATATCGTGACAATAGAACTTCCATCTCTAACAAAAAAAACAACGAATGAAATAAACTTGCTTAAGCTTTTTGATTGTGCAAAGGCAACAACAACTTGCTAGTGGAGTTGAGTTGGTGGAAAATTGTAGGCGCACATTTGGTTTTTATGCTATCCGGTGCACAAAATATAATTCAATCAACGCCAAGTGCCACGCCCCCAACGCCTCGCCTCGCGCGGAAATTCATTTTCTATTTTTTTTTTGTTCTTTTTAGTTATTTTTGACTCTTGCATGCCGCACGTCAGCAGATGTAGTAGTAGTGGTGGCTAAGGGGTTAAGGGAGTTCGAGGCAGAAGAGAAATGTTCCTCAAGATAGTATATATCGTCGTGTATATGAAAAATATGGCATATGAGCGAGAGCTGGTGCTGCTGGTACTGCCCCTTGCCGACCCCCAAGACCAGATGATGGTCGCCCGACTTCACCTCGTGCTGCTGCTGCTGCTGCTGCTGCTGCTCATTCCCCTTTCCGGGGCAGGAGATGGTGATGGTGGTGCTGGTTTCGGTTCTGGGGGCTCTGGCTGTTTGGAGTTCTGGGGCTGTCAGCTCACGGCGCGCGCAGCAGCATAAATCAACTTATTTCATTGGAATTTATGTTTTGTTGTTGCGCCTGTCGCTGTGTTGCATTTGCCGCTGTGGCGTCGCGTCGCGTCGCCTTGCATCGGCTTTAACATTGGCATAGTCGCATAGCTGTAGCCGTAGCCCTGTGTGCAACAAAACACTCTGACGACTGACGCCACCATCATCAGCCTCAGCCTCATCCTCATCCTCATCCGCCAGAGCGATCCAGCCATCCAGCAAATCCATGAAGGGATTACTCTTTATCCTCTTTTTGCATGCCCTACTCCAAAGGCAGCTCTGTTGATCCTTCGAAAGAGGATTTAAAGTTGTAAGATAACCACTGCTTCAAACAATGTTTTCTTGGTTATTCTTTTCTGAGCTTTCAGAGAGTTATTTCTCTGTTACTTAAATCTATTAATTAATTAGAGGCTAATACAAAGAGTTAAAATATTTCGCGCTTTTTAATTTGGTAATAAACTTCTTCATAAACCAAACCACCTAATTAAAATAGTTATTAAATCAAAACTTGTAGCCCCTTAATAGTGTGAACACAAACAAGCTCAGCATCTACATTAAAAAAGTCTTTTAGTGATAATTAATCATAATTTATGGCGAAATACTCTTTTAAAAGTATATATTACAAAGATAATAAACTCATTTAAATGTGGGAATGTGAAGTATTTAACTTTTAATACTAATACTAATAATACTTAATGATGTCTGTCTTTTAAAATATATACTTAAAATATTTTGGGGATACTTATTAAATTAAGTGTTAAAATAGAGAACAAACCATAAAAATGCCTCTACAAAATTGTAATAAAATATATAAGGCAAAAGTCTGTGTAAAACAAGGTTTAAATTTATTAATCCTATACTTTTAACCAACTTCTAACTCAATCTTTCTTAACTAAGAGTATCCCAGCTTCGCCAGACTGTCTCTAATGTTTCTCGATGAGTATTTCATGCTTGTTGCCTGGTTGTGTGTGCAATTGCTTCATTTGCGGCAATGTCTTCGACGGGGGTTTCAGCGAGGGGCCAAGTGGTGGAAAGTGAAGTGAAAAAGAGGTGGAGTGGTAGCTGAGAAGGAGGAGGAGGAGTACGTCAACCAGAAGGAGGCGTCGGAGTAGGAGGCGGCACAGGCCGCGTGTTAAAATGTACACTTTGCATTTAAATCATTCCGGGAAGTCGGGTTCGTTATATTTATCTGTTGCCATTACCTCTTACACTCTGCCAAGTCCCGCAGCCTTCAGCAGGAACTCAATCAGCAGGGCGACTGAAATAAGCGGAATTGAAAAGCTAAGCATATTCCCTTATGTTTTTCTTATTTTCATTCGGCTGCCGGTGCTGCTGCTGTTGGTGCAACTTCAACTTCAACTCTCGGCAGTGCTTAGAATGCGGCTGACTTGTGGCAGGAATATCCACTATATAATCCAAAGAGAGCGAGAGAGATTAAATGCTTATACTAAAGCTGCCACATAAATTAAACTTACTGGGTAAGGCAGGCCCGGGCCTGGGCCTGGGCCTGGCGAAATGATTTCACTTAAGAGATATGCTTGCATGGAAATTTTTGAATTTTCCGCATGATTTATTACCAAGATTATACGCAATACTAAAATGTTGATTCTTCTTTATTTATTTGCAGGTATGTTGAAGAAAGTGCCCATAAATACGAGCCAGAGTTCCTTGTAGCCAAGTGTGAGTCGAAACGAGCATATGGAGAGAACATTGTAATTAAAGATAAGGTTTCCCCTATTCTGTTCCCATTTTATTGACCTAATTTAAGACATTTGATTGATGGGTTCTTCAGATTGAAATATTTTTGATTTTATTGAATAATTTTAGGGTCTTTTCAAGAGTGTAGAGCGTGATTTGTCACTCGGAATTGTTATCCCTCTTTCTCGTTGGTTAAATTTATTTTTAGGCTTTATTTTATGGTTAAATTCTACTATATATACTTCTTACAATCCCAGAGCTCGTACATTTTTGAAGCATAGCTACATTTCCCATTGAAAATCATTATTCAAGTTGTTCACTCATGACTTCATTTAATTTTTCCAAGAGTACTGCACTTATTGCAGACATTTTTCCTGGGAATTTCTCTCGCTTTGGCCGTGGTTAAATGACTTTGTCCGGTAATTTGCCTCAATGTTGCTGTGCAACACCCCGTCTCTGCGTTTATTTTTTTTTTAGGGGATTCCCACACCCTACACCTTCACTTCCCGAGAGTAGCGGATAATTATGCCATGCTAAACATTGTCTCACACTCGGCTTGTCTGTCTCTCCTCCTCTACCATCTGCCCACACTTGGATTTATGGTAAGAATACTTAGCCGACAAAGTTGTGAACGCTTCCCTCAAAGCAATTAGACGCCATTTCCATTAGCGTTTAACAATTTAACATTTTTCCCTGCCTTTTTTTTTAGTTGGTTTGTTTAACCAAAGTCTTCACACCTGCCCACATCTTGGGCAAATATATACATATATATTTGAGGGAGGGGAACAAAATCTTGTCACTTGTTGCCAATTAAGCAGCTCCGCGGAGATGTCTGACGATTGTACATCGTACATCAAGTGGGACTCGTACATACAATCCATATGGGATGAGGTATAGGGTGTCTGCCGCCTCGGCCGGTCAACGTTCGCAGCTGCTTCAATTAGCATCGAAGTCGGCAGCGCTGTCTGTTTATTTGCAGATTTTTTGCAGATTTTTTTCCTGCTTTTTTTGTTTTTATTTTTTCTCCTCTTTGGCGAGTGCAGATTTTTTTTTTTTTTTTTGGTTGCTTGACTTGGTTGGCACATGGTGAAATAAAGCAGATAGTGGATAGAGTAAGGGGGCCACAGCGATCCAAAAAGAATCATTTTCTTCAACTGTTTAATTGCATTGGCCGTTGTTGTTGTCTGGCTGCCTGGCTTTTGCATTTAATTACTTTGTTTATGGCCCCGGCAGCAACAATAAAACTTCAATTTATGTGTGTTTTCTGCCCGCCCGAAACGCAGAGCTTTCTTCTTGTTGTTGTTGCTGTTGTTGAATTCCAATGCACAAATTGACAGGCAACCCCCTGTCCTCCCGCCCGGCTCCTTTTCAGCAACCTCCCTCCGCTCGTCCGGGTTCACCCCCCTTTTCGCTGGCCTTTGTTATGTAAACAACGCGAACTTTATATTTTTTGTGTCGACGCTGCAATACTAAAACCAACTTAACTCAACTCCCCCAGCCACCCGAAAAAGAAACGATGAGAGAAGAAAGCTAATTTCGGCAAGGCGAAGCGGTTAATACCCTTGACTGATAAGATTAAGGATAAAAAATCGGTTACTATACTTTCTGCAATTATAGAAAGTCTCTGCCATCAATCCTTGAGCACGCAACTGCGTATATTGTGGAAATAACATTGCTGTTGCGATCATAATAGATCTTTAGGTGCGCATAAGCGCAGTTCTAGGGAGTGCTAATAGATTTTTTTAATATGTATTTATTTTCAAATAAGATATATAAGTTACTGGCAAATTAATAATAATAATATATAGACAGCAGTTATTAATACCTTCGAAGTTAATAAGCTTAATATTAACAAGATCTTTACAATTTTTAGATGTTTATTAAGCCTTCTATAAGAGGGTATAACAGCTTATAAATTATAAATTTAAATACTATTAATTCCGCTATAAAAGTGTTAATGTGGGAAGCACTCTTTTTATACGGCTATGACACTATTACAAATTTCCGTAATTTACATATGGTCACACTGGCATAAAATGTAATAGTAAAATTCTGCATCCTTAGGCGTTCATCCAACAAATCCTTTCGTTATTCCTGCGAAAAATATAAGATATAATATTATATATCGATTTTTAAAGTGTTCAAAAAAAATTTAAGAAAGACATGTTACAAACACCTCATCATAATATCAAAACCCTCTACAAAAGAGCAACAAAAATAATAAGGAAAAACCACCCATGATGCCACCCACAAATTCGCATTCTAACTGAAGGCAAAAGTTTTTCCTTGCACAAATAACTCGACTTCTGCGACTCAACTCGCTTTGAATGCTTTGCAATTTCCGCTCTTCTAAATTTGTTGAAAATATTTTCTACCCCACCTTCGCCCTTCATCCCACCCGCCCCGCTTTTCCGCCACACGCTTCCTCGGGGGAAAAGCGAGAAAAACTTTTCTGCTGTGCGGGGCAACAACAACAACAACAAGAGAGCAGCAACCCATGACTGACTGCCCAACCTTGCGTAATATTTTAATAAATTTTGTCGCCAGCACTGGCCCCATCGGAGCAAGCGGGACAGATACAGAACGGGATCAGAGCAAGCGAGGGAGTAACTCGGGTTAGAGGGAGCGAGGACGACACACAATGCCAACTCTGATTGCTGCCACTAACCTTTGTCCGATTTCCCTTCGTCACTCCCATCGCTCCAGCTATTTCTGTTGTTGTTCAGCGCCTGCGTCCTAATTAAAAAAGCAGGCAAAAAAAAAAAAAAAATATGTAGGATAAAAGCAACAAAAGTGCGTCGAACCTGTCAGAGGAAATAAAGCCCATGCAAAGACACACACAAAAACATGATTATATTTTCAGTTTTTCCATAAATAATCAAATAATTGTGTGTACATTCAGGTTGACCCGGAAACACATTTTGTTCTGAGGTGTCACGGGTGTCAAAGGAATTTATTAGAGCAATTTAAATATTTTTTTTACTAACTCTGGGTATAAGTTTGCTTATTTAATACAAATATATATCGGACGACAATGGAGTATATAGTATGGCTATAATATAGAATTGTTTCGGTTCTGCTAAGAACCCTCTTCAATATTAATTTGCTGATTATAGGTCTCCATTTTATTTTTTATATCCTATATTATACAATGTGAAGGCACAAAATATCGATATATCAAAACTGTATCGATAAGGCAATATATAAATCGAAATTTTAACATTTTGTTATAAGTATTTATGTGCGATAAATCGATATTCTTTTTGATTTATCGCACACATGTAATCGCAAAAATAGTCAATTAAAATAACAATATATTATCGATAATAACGATATATTCGATATGATATTGCGGTTATGTAAATTGTCACAAATTTCTTTCCGTGCCAGGATCAGCCAAGGAGCAGGACATGGCCTGTCAGTTGATTCCTCTAGAGAAGGGGGAGTGATGGGGGGTACTTTGTGCACCGGAGGAATTTCCATGTCAAAGCAGATTTTCTAACTGATTTCATGTCCAGCGATTTGAAGCGCTCAACAATTTCTAGTTTCTAGCCAACGCAAGTGGCTCTCGCGCTGCTCGCCCGCCCGCTCGCTCCGATGTCCTGGCCATATGATGGCTGATGGCGTTGGCGGCGGCGCCCACTGATGTGGTAATAAACACCCCTTGTGCAGTCTAATGGACCGTAATTAACTCGTGCGCCGACAGCGACTGCGACTGCGACGGAGACGGAGGCAGCGCCGTTGTCGTTGTACAAGCGATGAATAATAATTTTTTGCCAAAGCCAGAGAGCCGTGTAGAGTCGTCTGTTTCGTGGTGGACACAACCAGGACCCATTCTCTCATTCTCATTCCGTAAACCCCCTCGTTGGTACAGTGGACACGATTGCCGATTTAATGGCCAATAATTTTCGGGGCTTGATCGCCGGCCATTCGCATCGCATTTACATATATATACATATATAACTGACCAAACAAACTGGCAAGCAGCAGCAAGCTGGCAACATTCCCTGTCCAGATGGTGGAAATTACTTATCGAATGTCATTTTCCGTAATCGCTGTGCCAGATATTATGCCCGATTATGAGGCAATCCTAGTGTCCACAGCCTGTTGTTGATTATGTGCCGAGTTGATCTATGCACGGAGTTTGTTTATGGACTCGACACTCTCGGATAATTGCAAGATGTGATATAGATGGAGAACGTTTTATTGGTGGGGAGCTGGCTGACTGGACAACACATGTCTAAGGAGAATATTATTACCCAGTTAATGCGAGGGGATTTGATGGGCTTTTGCAAAATCAATATAGATTAACAGATTATGATGAGAGTATGTCCTTATGTTAGCAATTTTCCTTTGTTTGTTACTTTTAAGGCATTTCCTAGAAATCTCTTCGAATAGCTTCAAAAGGCAATTATTTACTTGTTCCCAGAACTCATTTGAAAGAAAAAACATAACTCATTAAGCAGCTTGTAATGTTATTATTAATTTAATATGCGTGGGTTTTATATAGACCTAATACAATGCTAATTCAGTGTTAATGGCGTTACCTGCTCATATATGTATCTACTCGTAATGAATGCATTTCTTTGAAGTTATTGTTGGGGGTCTTTTTCATACACAACCCACATAATATCCTAAAGAACCCCAAAGGTATTCAATTATGCAAGCCATATTCATTCAGGCATTGCTGTGGTTATTTTCCGCTCCTTGGAGATCCTTTTGGAAAAAGTCGCCCATTCATTATGGACTTATGCTTTACAAATCCCCGTGTCATAACCCTTTTTGGAGACAATTAGCTCTTCAGGTGGAACGGATTCTTACCATTGTACCATTGTTGGTGTTGTTGTTGCTGTTGTTGCTGCTGCTGCTAGTCAGGGTGTTGCTGCTGCTGTTGTTTGTTGCCTCCGTTGGTTGTATGTTGTTCGGCGTCGTCGTCGTCGTCGTTGTTGTTTGCGTGACGGATATTGCCTTGTCACTTGCATGTACGAGAAATGTTAAAACGTGGAGCCCAAGCCGCCCGCCCGGCTTGGGTTTCATCGGCTTTGGGCTTTGGCTTTTGCTATTGCTTTTGCCTTTTTTTTTTTGTGCTCTCCCCCCGCCTCGGTTGTTACCCCTTTTTTCCCGAGCAGCAGCAGCAGCGACCACAGCGACCGCAGAGCGGCAATCAACGCACTGAAAACACCAACCAACAACTCGGAACGGGGACCGGCAGCCACTGAGTTTTTGTACCGTTCGAAAGTTGTGCTAAAATTTAATTAATTTCGCAATTTGCCTAGACGCTGTCGATTGTACATTGTCAATTGCAGGCAGGCTTGTCGGACCAATTTCTATCTTTTATCCCCGCCACGCCCCCGTTCCTCTATCTCTCTTTGGGATTGCGCTTTTTGTGCTGCCGAAAAATTATGATGATTGCCATCATCATCATCATCATCATCATGATGGTCTCGTCGTCATTGTAGTCATCCCGCGCTGCAGCTTGTACACGTAATACCCATGGTGGCGCACTCGTAATACCCCATACTAAGCGCGGGGCGTGGCCAAATGGGCGGCGATTTAGCCATGGCCATTATAAATACCAATTTAATGAGCGCAACATATGCAACGGGCACAATCCAGAGGCTCTGCTCTGGCCAACTCCATTCCAGGGGGGGGTTGCAATATCGTGGAACGTTTAATGCGATTACATGGCAGCGGCACATTTGTCATCGCTCTGTAACGGGGCGTACACTGAGCCAAATTCGGCATAGACGGGGGATTAATCGTGGCCATAATTCAATATGGAATTATTAATGGGTTAATCTCTGTCGAAGGTGCGGTTGATGTTATTATTAATGCGATACAGCAGAGTATTTATCTTAACATGTTCAGCAAGGACATTGAATTAATTTTGATGGAGAAAAGGATTAATGATGGCAATCTATAAAAAGAGAATAAATTATTAAAGGTCTATAAATAAGATGGGATTAAAATACCAAAGAAATAATGATTTAAAATTGTATTTCCTTGTTTTATTGTGATAAACGAGTGGTAGCAGTGTATTTTTTTAACACATTAACCTAGAATTTTATACTGCAGCTTTGCCTTGATGTTTATATAACGATTTACATAAGTTCCATTTATTTATGGAGCTTTATTCATGCCAGGCGATTAACGTCATTGTTTAATAATAAAAACTGCAACGGCAGGTATTCCTTTGATGAGATTAATGTCACGTTGATGCAACTTAAAGTGCTCAAAATGTCATAAGTGGCGCTTAAAGTTAACCTTCGCCCATAATCACTTAATCCTTAAAGGAGACTTCTTTAATATTCACATAATTCCAGCAAGTGCAGTGACCAGGGGCATATGTGTCTCAAGGCAAGAAATCAAGTTAAATTACTGCAAAACTGCTAAACAACAACAGACAGCAGGAGGAATCTGTAGCAAAATAGTCACGAAACGAAATGAAACGAAGCAAAACAAAACGAAACTGGCGGCGGCGACCCGCCGCATCCGTAAGATAGATTTTGCCTGGTGCAGATGCCACTGCGACTGCCACTGCCACTGGTGTTGTTGGCGCTGCAGCTGGAGGAGCTGCTGCCACGCCAATTGCATGGCCATCGTGCATAACTCCAGCTTGATTGTCTCTGGTTCTCTGCTGCTCTGGTCAGGGGTCTCTGGTCTCTGTACCCAGCCATGGCAGGGTATAAAGGTATGCTAAATGGGCGGTAATCCATGTGTTAGGCAAAGAGATTAACAAACTAACTTGTTCAGATTTCGAATAAGTACATGAGATGCTTCATCAAAAGATCCTCTTCAAATATGAAATATCTTTGTATCTTGAAGCCTTGTCCAAGAAGTAGGCCACAGATTTATCTTAACCAAGTGACGGGTATTCTGAGAGTCGACTAGAGCCATGTCATCTGGTTGTAGTGTGGCATGCGGGCCACTGCAGTAACAGTAGCGGTGGAAATGCCAGTAAGAGGAGCCCCAGTCGCTGCTCATTAAGTGCCACTCTACGACAGTTGTCGCTAATGCCTCCTCGGCAACCTCCCCCCATACCACCCGGGGTTGCACACAGAGTCAACGTAAATTTGCAAATATTTGCTGAAATCGGACGAGAGCAAGTGCCATGTGAAGCTGCAGTAGTAGAAGCAGCACAAATTCCTGGAATTTCTGTCCAGCGCGAGCGGGACTTGAGCTCAAATGAGTGTTAGATGGGCAGATGGTTCTCTGTAAATATGTACGAGTATGTATGTCTGCCTGTCTGGCTGCCCTCGAGGGCCCGGCCCCTGCCCCGGATAAGTTTGGCACTTTAAATGCCAAAACGCCAGAGCCCGGCTAACCGCGCTCTAATCCAGTCACAGACCCCGACCCGAGTCCATCATTCCAGCAAACAGTCCAATGCAATTATCCCCGCCCTGGAACTCCACCTGAGGCTATCGGGGAATCTCTTTTTCATTTCCTTTATGGCTAACCGCATATGGTACGAGTGCGACTAAAGCATACAGTATATAGTTAGTGCCGCGCCGCTCTCCTCACGCCCCTTTTTCGGAATTTTCCAACAATTGTCATATTATACTTTTAGGTTTATTCTTCTTGGTTCGCTCCATTGTCCTCGCTCTGTGTTCACGTGGCCACTCCCTGGTTTCCCTTTTGATAACCATGTCGACGAAGGGCGCCACTTGCACCCTGTGTACCTGCAGCTGCAACCTAGATGGCGAGGAGTGCTTCAAAGGTATTCGAAATCTCATCTCGAACCAAGGCAGATTTTCATAGTTAATCCCACAAGAAAAAGTAAAGAAAAGACTGCGTTTAAGAATGGAAATAGAACTGACCATTGTTGTCGGGAAATTGAGCAGCAGTAATGCGTTCTAAATATACAAGAGATCGTGGAAATCTGAACCACAATTTAATTGCTCATTTTGTTCCCATTTCAAAGCTATATTTGAGGTTCTAAAGCGTTTTTATCTTTGAGTAATTTGATCACTTCAAAACTTCACTTTAATTTTCGTTTATTTTTGAGAAGGGTGGCCACCAAATCGGGGTCATCTTTCTTCGGGGGGGTTGCTCCATCTGTTCCATTTGGGATCACCTTTTACTGCTGGCAAAGATCAATATTATAAGCAGCTAATTGAGTTTTTCTTTTTCGATTTCATTGTGGAGGGGTCAGGTGGGGATCACATTTTTAATGGGCTCCCTTTCTTCTCCGAAAATATGAATTGGAGTTTGGTTGACAGCAATATGTGGGAACTTTTTATGACCTCCACAGGGGGGGATAGAATAATAGCTAACTTGCCACTTAGCCTGGGGTCGGTCATCCCGTGGATAGAAAGTTGAGCCATTCTGGCCATCTCTGTATGGAACTGTCTGTTGCAGAGGTCAGCCCACAAATGGGGGTCACGTCTCAGCTTGGCACTTGAGCCCATCTGCAAGGTGTCAACTGCCTTGACTGGCCTTGCCCAAAAAAAAAAAAGAACATTCCAATCCCTGCCGAACTTCTCGCAAGAAATCACCCTCGGGTTCTTGAACAACCCTCGTGTGGTGCCCTAGGATCACAGCTCCGGGGTTTTTCCCTTCGACGCAGGGCGGTTAATGACCACTCATTGTCTTACCTGACCCACTTGTTCCTCTACTGCCTGGCAAGTTCTGTGACTCAGAGCAAGAGCCGGAGCCAGTGCCAGTGCCAGTGCCAGTGCCTGTGCCTGTGCCTTGATGTATAATTTGTATTTAAAATGCAACAAACCATAATTTTAAAGTCGCCGCTGTGCGTGCAGTTTGTCAAAAGGGCAGGATGACGAAGGAGGCGGCCTGCGGTGCGGCTAAAGAAACGAAATGAAATTATTAAGTATTTGCCTCGGCAGCCAGTTGGAGGAACAAAGGCCAAAGCTTTTAAATATTTAATAAGTATACAAAAATGGAGGAAGCGAGATGGCCGCAGTAAAGGGAAGTGGGGATGAGGGGCAAAGAGGGACCTGCCTGCGCCTGCTGTTGAGTCATGTCAATTGACTGACTGAGTGTCCCCGCTGTGCCGATGGAAATGGATGGTGGATGAGGATGTGGAAGTGGGTATATGGAAGTGGAAGTGGAATCAATACCATGGATGGCCGCCTGCAGGGTTCCCAAGTACTTGTAAGGATACACACTCGCACGAACGCACACGCACACACTCGCTCGCCGCTGCCGCTGCTGCTGACTCTGACGTACTAACGGTGACAATAAATGAGTAAAAATGACTTCAACGAAACGAAAATGAAACGACAGACGGACAGCAGGACAGAGGGACGAAATCTGTCATCAACACGCCGCCAGTGAAGAGCGAGAGATACGCTGCGAAAACCTGGATACGACGCACTCACAGCGATACTCACGCACACTACTGAGGCACTCCGGTGTGTCTGTGTGTGTGTGTGTGTTGTGGAAGAGCCATGAAATTTGATACGATGCGTGTGCGTCAGTTGGAGTGAAAAGCAATGAGGCAGGGGCGGTATAAGGACGGCTCAGGACAGACCAAAGCAATTTCCATTTAATATTTCCAGTTGCTGGTTCTTTGCAATACACGCTCAAGAAAACACACAAACAACTTTCAGACATAGTTTAAAAACAAAAATTCGAACTTATCGAATGTAGTTAAACTTCCTTAAAAAGTTTTAATAAAGCGGAAATTAGGTATATATTTCATTGGGAGTATCGATGATGATAGGAAGAAAAATAAGTAATCATTAATCCGAAATCTATATCTAATAAATTATATATTATTTAATTTATTTGTTATATTATATTAACTTCCCTTTATCGATATATGCTGGTTAAAATAAAGCGATTACCACATAAAATATGGACATTTCATTAAAGTAAATACAATTTCTGAAATATTGAATATCTTAACAAACAAATGTTTGTAATGTATCGATATATTTAATATAAAATCGGTCGATTAATGTAAACTTCATATTTGATCGATTTTATGTACAAGTTTTCTGACTTATCGATACTTGATGGTTAAATTGAACCATGCTCTCATCTCAAAATCCTTTCTAATTTTAATGAACAAAAAGGAAACCATAATTTCATTAACTAAACTGATTTCTTCGAGTGCACTTCTTGTAGTGGTCGAGTATTTAAAAAAAAAATCTAATTTCCAACTTGTAAACATTGTCCATTATGTATGCCGCCCAAATATACATACATATATCACACTCCACGTTCCATCGATCCGATGGAGTCCGAAATAAAAGGAGGGTGGATCGATGGGTTATGACCCGCTAGATTAATAGAGCTCCAACGAATTTTTTTTTATTTGCTTTGCTGCGTCTGCCGGTCCTTAAAGATATTTACTTTATGTTTCGTCTAAGAATTAATAAAGAGTAACGTGATTTATGGTCCTCCGTCGGGCGTTGGGCAATGCTTTTTGGGGAGGGTTAAAATATCCGCTTTATTAGCCAGACATATGACGGAATGACAGTACTTTGCGGTTATGCTACATTTATGCCGTTGTTGTTTTTATTGGGCCTGGCAAAAAAATATGAAGCATTGATGGAGTTTTATTGTTATTACCAGATAAACTGCGGGGTTTCCTTGGTCTGCCTGGCGGAATTATCCATAATTTTAGTATGTGGTTGTGTTTGCTCAGGGTTGAGGGGAGGCGGCGGGCATTATGGGGGATTCTCGATGTAATAGAAATTTTCATTAGGATGTTTCTCGGGTAATCATTTTAATGCCGGAATTGTGGGGAGAGAATGAAATGTGTGTGGAGCTTTTCTTATAATTTAGTACCATAACTTTTTGGAATATTATCCCACAAGCTCTGTTTGCGTTCCTTCTGCATTTACTTGCCACATTTACTCGTCAACCTTTTGACTCCAGGGACGACTCTGGTGGCTGGTGAAATTTACAACCTTACCTGTCCTAATCCCGGTGATGCAGCATGCAACATGCAGCATGCAGCACGGCAACATATTTCACCTCGTCGGTGGAACAATGCCAGGCTTTCAGGGGAAGGCAAAGACGATGGCTGCCTGGGCTCTCCTACCTGACCCTAAAATGCGGAAAACAAAAGCCGAAACAAAACAGAAACTACGGCGTAAAAGATGCAGCAACGCATCGCATTGCACCTGGGATTCCGATGGGATTGGGCATGATGGGGTGGACACTAGCACACGCCTCAGAATCTCTCCCATTTTGCTTTTATGATTTTGTGAAACATTTTATAACTTTACATGGAAATTATGCGGCGTGTGTATCTGTATCTGACTCTGTCTCCGTCTCTGCCTCAGGCTGTGTATCTTTGCCTCTCAGGTGATGTTTTGTTTATTATTTTAACCTCGAAAACAAGCTGAAACCTGAGACATGGCGACAAATTAAATAATGCCCAGCTTTGTATTTGTCCATTTCCACTTCCCCCGCCGCCATTTCGATGATGGGCCCACACATCCCAAGTCGAGATAAAGATAAATACGAGATAAATGAAGATTGCGTTCGGCACTCGAGGCGCCATTGTAATAATAAAGCCACCAAAAAAAAAAAACAACCGAAATAATAATAAAATCCAAGCCTAAATCAAATAGAGCGTAATCTTGGCTGGAGCCAAGAGAGAGGGAGGGGGGCGTACACTTGATCGTCATCGTCACTTGTTAAAGGCAGATCGAGAAAATGAAACCACACAAAAATTGAAAGCGAAATGGAAACGAATGCGTGGCACAAATTGAATCTGATTGTTCAAGTAGTCGAGGCGACTCTCCTCTGCGAGGCAGTATCAAATGTAAATCAGAAGGGCATCGGGCACCGGGCATCCCCCGACATTCGCTTTATTCAAATCCTCAAACTCAACTCAACTCGACTCACAAACAGCTGCTACACTTCATTACCATAAGGTTCGCCCTTGTCTCTCTTTCTCTCTCGCTCTCTGTTGCTGCAATTTGATGTGTGATTATGCCTTTTTGTAGCTTATCAAAATGAAAATTCAAATTCAACTATAACAGCACATTGTTTGCAACGCCCCCGCACCACACCACGAACCATCCAAACCAAACAAAACCCAGACCCCGAACCCAAACCCCGAACTCAAGCCCAAACCCAGACCCAGCCAACAGCAGCAACATCAACGGCAGCAACACTTGGAGAGCTGCAAAAGTGACACTTCTAAGAGATTAAAGTGACATGTAGTGGTCCGCATATTCAGGCTATATGGCTATATAGCATCCAGCATCCAGCATTCAGCATTCAGCGTCCCGCTCTGGTTAGCGACGGACTGTCTGACTGACTGCCGACACCTTCCGAGCGGCACTCGAAAGTGGGGAAAGTTACCACCGGGTTGGGGGGCATTACGAGTCGAGTGCGAGTATTTCTGGGGCTCTATGCATAGATTAATAAATTATAAGCCGCTTCTCTGAATGGAGTCGCACTGATTACACTCACAACAAAAAAGGGTGAAAAGTAGACTTACACCAGGCGGATAAAATCAAATTCTCAGAAACAAGAATTATGCTCTGTCTTAATCAGATTAATCATAAAAGGGGGGAAATGCCAGCGAGCGAAGGTGAATGCTGCGAATTTAAATTGGAAACATTTTTCTAAAAATAAAGCATGCGTCGGATCTTAATTGGCACAAATGGAGTTGGAGGAAAAAAAAACAGATACATTTTGGCGAATTTCATTTATGCCGCTTTGATCAATAAAAATCAGAAATGAAAAAAGAAAAACATGAATTTGATGAGATCAATGGGGTTCAATATTCGTTCAATTTCGCTTTGAATGTTTCATTTATTGAAGGAAGCTCTAAAGTTTGTGAAAACTAGATTCCAATTAGAAAATAATATATTGGTAATATGTTTTTAGAAGTTTTTTTAAGGAACCTTACAAGGCTTCTTGTAAAATTTACAAACCACTATAAGGATAACCCTTCTAATTTAAATACTATAACCCAAAAATCAGAACATTTATTAATGTCTTTAAAAGTAATTATTTAAAATGTATTATTGTTCTTAAAAGTAATTATTTAAAATGATTTATTTATATTAATTGTATGATTTTTTAAAAATAATTCTTCCTGTAAATTCTAAGAGAAATTTTCCAAATGAGTC